>JAJONZ010021454.1:0-22533 GCA_029582445.1 Solanum paucissectum
CTTTTAGTTTTAGTTTTGCTAGATCTAGTTGGGGCATGTCCCAACATTTCTAGTCAGTTTAGAGGCTTATTTCAGACATAGTTAGATTCAGCTTAGTTTTGAGTTAATAACTTCTTTGTATTAAACTCACCAGTTATCATTTATCTTAGTTATAGTATATGGGTATTCCCCATCTTTTCATTTTAATTATAATTTAGCTTCCGCATCAGTTTGTTATCTTTAGTATGCTCATGATCATGCCAGCAGGGTTAGCTTGGGATCACTTGTGGTCCTAGGTCCCGTGTCCGCGTCTCGGGGGTAGTCTCGGGGCGTGACAAACCAAATCAGTCCAGGTCTGAAAACCCATAAACAAGACAGAACAAGCACGATAGACATGGGTGACTATGATAGACTCCCCAACTAGGGTAGAAACATGGATGGGGCATCAAACACATCAAAAAATGCATCAAATCCCAAGGCAAACTGAACTAACACATATGAATAAGTAGAACCTGAATCAAACAAAGCAGTAGCCATTTGGTCACAAACAAGAATAGTACATGTGATCACTGCATCAGACGCCTCAGCCTCGGTCTTTCCTGAAAAGGCATAAAACTGCGCCCTGTCATCTTGACGGGCTACCTCTTTGCCTGGCTGCACTACTCCTCTACCTGTATTACCATTTTCCCTGCCTCTACAGCCTCGCTAATTTCCTACTCACCCACCTTGTGGACATCCTCTACCATTACTACTGCTGCCCGCTAGTACCGCTGCTCTAGTCTGCTGTTGCAGGGGATCAGGCATGCAAATATGGGGATAATTTGTCCTCATATGTCCAGGTTCTCCATAATTGTAACAATTGTTGTCAAAAGACGACATGCTGCCAGACGTAGGTGCGGCTCCTTGACTATCCTGAATAGGATTATGATGTGGAGTTCCTGAGTAATCACCCGTAGAAGCAGGCATGGCTGACTGAATTGGTCGAGCTGCAATTACCGGCCTACCTGAACCTCTGGAGTAGGAACCATGAAAGTTACTGGAGTTAGCAGGCTCAAATTCAACCATTCTTTTTCTTCCCCCCAACAGAGAAAAGGGAAATAAAGAAAGCCTCACGTAATCCACATTTACTCCAACTGGAGTGTAAGTATCACTGTTCTCGAGGAAATTCTGGATATGGACTGTCGGATCCTCGTGTGATAAACCAATGAATTGTCCATTCGTGTGCAATAGTTGCATCATACTCTGCTTCAGTTCAAATCTTCCACCAACTTCAAGTTTCTGAATGCATGAAGACACATTGGTGGTATGTGGTATTGCCACGTCTCTTACTTTCATCTCAACTATTAATGCAGGTTCATCTTGCTCAACTCTTGTTACCGGAGATGTTGGTTCACTGCAACAAGAGGTATTGGGTAAGTGAGTCGTCTTTGCCTTTTCCGATTATGAACGAATCTTTCTGATTCAGCTAGAGGCTCTACCAAGTCCTGATCGTCTTCCTATTTGGAAATTCAACACAACTTGCAAAATGAATCGCTAAGATCAACACTTGCTTTTTAACTTCAAAAATCTGAAAAATCAAATGCTTCTTAATTCTAAAGTCCCCGGCAGCGACGTCAAAAACTTGTTGTGCCCAAATCGCACATGCAAGTGTACGTGGTCATTCAAGTATTAAATTGGCTCTTATAAAGAGTCGGGTATCGTACCCACAGGGACTCACGATTAGAATCACTTAATTTTTCCAAAACTTTCAGTTAAACACAGATGTTATCAAGATTACAAGATTGATTAATTTTATAATCTAAAAGTTAAATAAGCAGTAAACAAACACGATTCAATTTCTAAGGTTTCAAACAATGATTGGGTAAGGTCCAGGGCTGCAACTCTTAACAGGGTTCATGTAATTTATCATATTAATAGGATATTTATCAACTATCGAAACAATGATCACAGGGTTAGATATATGATTTTGGTCTCCCGACTTCTTATCGCCTACAATAAATGACAACCTAACTACATCGTTGAGTAGGGATAGGTTGGACCAAGTATCAAGCATTACAATTTCTTCTTGTATAATGACCAAACATGGTTTCTAGGTTTATCCCTATCCTAGATACAAATTAACTCTAATTATTAAGAGAAAATCATGCTCCAAATGCCCCACATTTTATCCTATTATTCCTCTCTTGAGTTCAATTCGGACAATATATTTATTTCGATGGTGATCAGGCATGAAATATGAAAAACAAGAACATAAGAAAGATTCATATGATAGTCAATGTCAACCCATAAAAACTCAATAAATTACAATCTTCATGTAGTCGCAGCCCTAGAACTAGGGAAATTAGCTACTCATAATCATATTTTCAATCAAACAAAGTTTAAATATCTTCCAAGAGATTGAAAATAGAAGAGATTAGGAAAGAACCCAAAATACTGATGAAATAGCTCTCCAAATCATCGTTCTTCAAAACCAAGAAAAATAAGAATAAATAAATAAAATTTGAGTCTATTTATAATTAAGTTGAAACGGCCAAAACTGGCAACTGATGGCGCGACGCAGAGGTGGTTCTTAAACTTAGGTTTGAGAATTTTACTCTTCTCCGAGATGCGGCTACTACACGGACCACTCTGCCTCGAATGCTAATCACGCACAAATTTAAAATTCCTTCTCCGCGATGCGGAGATGACACAGTTCTGTCCCATTTTTTAATTCGCGACCAAGAATACAATTCCTCTCCGCGATGCGGAGAGGATACAGATTCAACTTGCGCTTCATTTCTTCATTCTTCTTTCTTGCTTCTTTTCACTTGGGTCCTCTCGTGATTCCCAATGCCCATTTCAGTGCTTGTTTCTTCTTTCAAACTTACCTACACCACTAATCATGCTGGTTAGTATATATACAATCACAAGACTTGACACGACTATAAAATAACATAAATTGATTCCAAACTTGGCTTAAATGCGGGTATTATTAGGTTCCTAGGCATATAAATACGCCTAAGATCACTTACCTTAGAAGTCTTTTGATAAGCATGTGGATGAAATGGGTGTTAAAATTTTACATGCATGGTTATAAGTCTATGTGGGTGATTGTTGGGATATACTACTAACCATATGGCTTAGTTATAGTATTGATTTTGATTCTTTATAAAGACTTTACGTTTTATGTTAATTATTACAATAAAGTCTTTGTTTGAATAAATCATTTTGTTTATATGTGTGTCCATTACTTATATAGTAGACGATTTTTTTGGTATGAAGTTGTTTAACTCATACACGGAAGATTAAAATTGTCGATTCTTATAAGTTATAAATTAAATGTTCATAATCAAAGATGAAGTTGGACAAACATCTTGATGATTATAACCCAAGATTAAATATAATTCAATCTTAATTATGGGAATGGTAAAATTCCAACTTCTTGTCTTAGAACATTTTGAATGTATTGAACAGACCAAATTGAGATATGTATTTAGGTTTTGAATTTCAATAAATAATATCTCTAGTCCATTACATGAGCTTATACTCTTAATCTTAATGTAGTTATAGTATGCTTTATTATTTTAATCTATTAAAAGGTGAGACTCTATGATGAGTCAAAATATTCCTAATGAATTGGATAATAACAAATTATATTCGTGAAATCATAATTAGTTGATGGAAGCATATCGTGGATATGAGAAAGAAGACACCACTTTATGGTTGATTATAAGTAGTCATGTGAAAATCCTGCAGGTGGATTATATATGTATATCCGTCACGCAAATTAATTTAAGCATAAAGATAAAAAATTAAATTAATCAATGGATTAAATTTTTCAGAAGTTCAATTTAATTGATTGGTGTCGGTAATTCTAACACAGGGAGTTAAATAAGTTGTAACGGAAAAAATGAAATTAAATAGAGGAGTGCACTTACAGATTTTTAGTGGTACAATCTGTGATTTATTATGATATGGATAATTCATGCTTTTACGAATTAAATATTATAATTTGAAGCCTCTGCTAATAAATTTGCGACCCCTACTATGCCAGATTAATTGACCGAGTTTGGAAAAGAAAAGGACTGTTAGTATATTTTTTCAGTTTAGTAATAAATCGTTTTTGACTTTTATTAGTGTAAAGAGAAAAAACTTCTTATTTCCTTAAAAAAAGAAAGAGAAAAATACTTCATATCTTTGTTTCCTTAAAAGATGAAAGAAACAAATATTGTTGTTATTGGTTGTTAATGGATATTGATGGTGTTTAAATATCCTTGGTATTTAGTGACTGTCTAAATACACTTAATCATATTTAGTGGTTGTTGATAACTATTGATCATGGCTGTTAGATACCTTAACGGTGTCAAAATACACTTAACGGTATTTAGTGGTTGTTGATAACTATTGATCATGGTTGTTGGATACATTAACGGTGTTAAAATACACTTAATGGTATTTAATGGTTGTTGATGACTATTGATATTGGTTGTTGGATACACTTAACAGTATCTAAATACACTTAAAGATATTTAATGACTATTAATTTTGACAAGAAACATTTCATCTTTCAAACCTTTCCCTTCTGCTGAAAATTATAAATAGGGGTGGTGGTTCTCAAGGAAAGATCATCCTTTTTTCTGAAAATTTTCTTGCCTACACAAGACTTGATTGAGAGAGTTAGTCAGGAATTAGTAGAAGGTTGCAATCCTGGAGTCCCAGTCCCCGAACGAGTTATGTGAAAGCTACAAAAGGTTAAAGTTTCACAATTTATTTAGTTTACATTATTATGCTATTATGTAAGTTTGTGATTCTGAATTATGCTTCCTCGATGCATATTCTAACACTACCTACGTCTCCTAACTTTGGCCAAGAAAGAAATCGTCAAAGTCTTCGCTGCCACGATACTTTTGAAGGTAATAAATGTCAACTTTATGAACCTTCAAGTGGGGACTAACGCTATATTTTGGAATAAGGTTTTACATATCATGGATCAATACAAACACAATAACGATAACATCTCAGTCTGAACCGTCATATCTCACTTAAATCGTCTGAAATCTTGCCTTCCCTTTTTTCATTAGCTATGCTTGTTTTTAATAGTCGTGTCATGAATTTGAATATAAACATTTTTTTCAAAACGATTGGAAATTGCAATTTAGGCTTATAAAAGTCTAGTTATAATAAGATACAAAAAGATAAAGGCGACACATCTCTTTGGTCTAACATGAAGCTTCAAATTTCCAAAAAGAATAAAAAAGGATCAAATGATGAAGAGAATGATTTAATAAATTTAACTAAAATTGCTAAAATAGTACCATAGGTTCTAATAAAATCAAAGCACAAATAAATTAAACCTCTACAAGATAACAAAACAATTCAAAGAAAGTTGCAAACTACCATTAAAGTTTTAGATCTAAATCAAGCTCCTCTTCCTCTTCATTATTTTTCTCTGCATCACCCTCTTCATTATTCTTCTCTGCATCACTCTCTTCCAATTTCATCTGCATATAACTTTTTCCACCAAGATTATCATCAATATTGTGTGGTGAATCCTTTAAATTTAAACCTTTTGCACTATTGGATCTCTCAAAATTAAGGGAATTCTCCAACTCATCAACCTTAGTTCCAATCATATCTTTATTATTAATTCCTAGGAGATTTTTTGTACTAAAAAATGATGAGCTTGATGACCACTTCACTGGGTTAAATCGATAATTGTATCTAGAAAAACATGGCGATGTCTGATAAAAAGTAGGCTTATGAATGACATAAGAATCTCCATTAACACCAAGTGGTGATTGATTGGTAATAGAACTGTGAAATGGCATGTGTGAGTTCAAATTTGAGTAAGGACTACAATAAGGATGATAATTGGGAGGGTCAAAAGGTTGAACAACATCAACAAGTGTCTTTTACCATTTAGACAATGCCCTCTCTTGTTTGTGAGCGTTTTGGTGTCCCCCTAGGGCTTGCTTAGTGGGAAATTCTCTTTTGCAGAAGTTGCAAGAGAAAATCTTAGTCTTTGAGGAATGCCTCTGCGTGGGCGTTGCCTCATTGGAAGAATCACTAGCATGAGCTGGAGTTGAATTAAAAAGATTTAGTCCAAGATTTGAACAATTAATGTTCTTATTGTTGTTGCAACAATTATTGACTTTGAGACTAAGATGTTCTTCAGCAGCTGTTGATAATTCATATGTCTTCCATTGATAGCCTTCCACAATTTTTTCTTTCAGGAGTTCAGGATTTGAACTATTTATATTCTTCTCGTTGGTGTAATCATTATGTACTTTGAGATCAAGAAGTGCTCTACCAAATGATAGTACACGTGTCTTCAATTGAGAGTCTTCCATAGATTTTTCTTTCATCTTCTTTGTTTTTGTGACGACTTCATGAGATTCTTCTGAGGCTGGTGATATGCTAGAAGCCTTAGAAGAACATGATTTTTTTTCATTGCAAAAGCATCCATTTTCCCACTATACTAATGCTTATGTTCTTGAAATTTGCTTGCGATAAGAATGAAGAAAATGAATCTATTAAATAGACAATGGTGTAAATATAAAATCCTTCAAATATGGAAAATTAATGTATGGTGTTACTGATGTAAAATTTTAAGTAACCAAATCATAGTTCTAGTAGAGGATCATATCAACTTGTTAGAAAATCTTATTCCATCAATATATTTCAAATGATGGTAAGATGAAGAGGAAAATATCTGGTAAAAAGTACTAGCAAAATTAATAATTGAGGAGTCCCAAAATAAATGAAAAGAAAAATTAGGATAATTAATAATTAATAAATCACGGTGTCCTAAAATATACTGTAAGTAGAGGAAGTGGAAAATAAATGATAAAATGTATTATCAAACTTAATAATTAAGTAGTCCTAAAATATATAGTAACAAGTACTAATCAGGAGAACTAATAATTAAGGATTCCTAAAATATATGGTAAAAGAAGATCTATTTTAAAAATTAAGATATTCCAAAAATATATGGTAAGAGAAAAGATATTGGGTAAGAGTTCTAAGATATTGCAATCGACCTTAATTGTAGGTTCTTTGCACTTTTAGCATGTGCGTATTTTAAAAGGTGAGGGATCCAATACGTATGATCGTATGGATAACTAGAATTATATAACCACATTTTATGCTAATTATTCAGCATCTATTAATAGGCATTTTCCGAACAAGTATTTTGAGAGTAGTATATAATTTTTTTTCCCTTTTAATTTTTGTTTGTTTATTTCTAATTATTATATAAATTAGACATTGTACTTTTAGGTACACCAATTTAGTGGCAAAACTATCGTGCTATTAGCCTCCTGGTAGATGACTTTTGATTTTATTATTTCGAAGTTTCAGGTTGTCATCTTTTGCTTTGCCATAATCCTTTTTGCTATTGTTAATACAAGTAGTTGTATTATATTATAGGCATAATACATAAAAATACCATTTAACTTGTCTTTAACTAGCATTTATGCCCTCAAACTTTGGATGTGCACAAGTAGACACTTAAAGTTGTATAAATTGACAAACTGAACCATTCGTCCTACTTGGCGTCCTACATTACAACTTTTGTATCTTACATAGTGCCCTACGTTTGTTATTCAAAAACATATAATCCAAAGGGAGAAGAGATATGAACTCATACATGAATTACTTTAAGTAGTAGTTCAAGGAAGGTTCAAGAGTAGATATGGAAAAATCCCCAACCCTCAAAAGGAATAACTTTAACTCATAATTCAAAACAATCGATGTTTTAGAAAGACTTAATAATCTATTTATACTAGGTTCAATTATGGAGATTTTCAATTGTATGATTGGTGAAGAATTTCTAAGCGGAAGACTAGTAGGGAGCCAAAATTCTTACGGAGGAGAATCGATTTCTTTTTCATTTAAAAAAAAAAACAAACATAGAGAAAAGTCAAGAGAATTCGTGTCTTTTTCTATATACATATAAAATATTTTTGATATTATGTATACAAAGTAATTTCTAGCAAAAGGGATTTTTTGCCCCTTTTTCTCTTATTTAAATTAGAATTAGAATCCAATAATCTCACGAAGTATTTGCAACAGTAAGTAAGCAAATAAGCTACAACAACAAAGGAGTTTCATGCTTATGGAGAAAGCATTTTTATGAGAAAAGACATGCACATCTTTCATAGTCTAAAGACAAAGCAAATGTAGTTCATTGCCACTAATAGGCTACAAGTAAGAGTCAAATGATTACCTCCCAACTCGTACACACTAACAATTGTATCAGAAAATTTCTTAATAAAAAAAATTAAGGTTTCAAAATATATAAAAAAATCTGATAAAATTGTTATTGTGTACGAGTTTGGAGGTAATCAGTTGACTCTTACTTTTAGCCTATTAGTGGCAACGAACTGCATTTGCTTTGCCTTTAGACTATGAAAGATGTGTATGTCTTTTCTCATAAAAATGCTTTCTCCGTAAGCATGAAACTCCTTTGCTGTTGTAGCTTATTTGCTTACTTACTGTTGCAAATACTTCGTGAGATTATTGGATTCTAATTCTAATTCAAATAAGAGAAAAGGGGGCAAAAAATCAAGATGAAGATCAAAACACTTGATTTCTTATTCTTTTTTCTCTCATTTGAATTGGAATGACTATCCAATATAATCTAAGCATGACTAACAATTTGTATTGATGTTCCACTAGGCAAGAAATTCTAGTAATAATAATAATGCTTACTAGCTAAAATGGGCAAGGTTCAGTTTGGAGATAAACAAACAAGACTAGCAATTTCATGCAATATGTATTGAGGGTATAATTTTAGGGCTATATATAAGAATCGGATGGCAAAATTGGGCAAGAAAAGGGTTGTAAATATAGTAAGATATTAATTATTATTCAATTTTTCACTCATGGTCAAATGAAAATAGAGTAAATATGGAAAGATATTAATTATTATTCGATTTTTGACTCATCGTTGTTGCTCCCCAGTATACACGCAAGTGTACGTGGTCGCGCAGGTAATATAGATTCTTTAAGAAACGGGTTATCGTTCCAAAGGGACTTATGATCAATTTATATTCACTTAATTCTACAACTAAAAGTAAAAAGTAATTTTTTCAAGAGTTGATGATTTATTGTTTATCTACTAATAATTATGCACTAATTGAAAATAACTAATTGTGAATGATTTTGATATAATGTTTCAAGCAAGTTTAAAGCAATTCCAGGGCTGCAGCATATACCGAATATCATGTATCATATTATTGGCATAGAACTAATTTCAGTTGTCAAGTTACTGGTTTATAGGATTAATTATATGAGTCGGGCTATACACCTCTCGTTGCCTACCCCAATTAGCTACCTAACTACATCGTTGAGCGGGGATAAATAGACTAATTGGCGAACATTTATATTTCAACCTATTTCATAAGCAAGCGAGTTGTTCGTCTGGGCGTCACTCCTGAACACAAATCACCTCGACTTAACGGGTCGATCAAGCTCTCTATATCCTCTGGTCTATCTAACCTCTCCTCTCCCGATTTTAAGGTTAAACAATAGATTTATCTCTAGATGGCCAGTCAATAAATACTAAAACAAGAATATAGAAGTAACTTATAATAACAACCAAGAATTAATTCATAAAGCCTTTAATAATCAACAATCCATTCGTAGCTGCAGCCCCAGAACTAGGGCGTTTAGCCACTCATGCTATTAGAAAACCACAAAATACATTTGTTCATGCGATTTCCGGAAAATAGAAGAGTTAGAAGATCAAAACCTATTACAAACGTAGATACTTGATCTTGCACATAAAATAAAAGTCGAACCCCTATTATGGAGCGCTAAAGGTCTATTTATAATAGTGGAATAACTTGGAGTCAAAACCTACTACACTTAGGAATCCTATTTTAAGATTTTTTTAACTTGAAAAAGTCGGAACATTCGTGGAGCTTCGCGCCTCCAGCTCGCCTCTGAATTTTCCTCCTTGGCGCGCCGCGCCTCTCAGCACGCCTGAAGAGGGGCTCTGACATGTGGCCATTGGCGCTCCGTTCCTCTCAGCACACCACAAACTCCTCTCTGAAGTACAACCAGTGCGCCAGCCACTGGTGGTGTTTTGCCTTTGCCATTTTCTTGCACATCTTTGCTCCGTCTTTCTTCGTTCCAACTCCACTCCCTTTGAGAGTTCCTGAAACAACTAATCATGTGTGTAAGTGCACAATCATCACAAGTATAACAAAAAACAAGCTAATAGACTCAAGATTATTCCTCAATTCAAGCACTTTATGGGCAATTATTGACAACTTAGGCATATAATTATGCCTAAGATCACCACCCCACACTTAGACTTTTGTTTGTCCTCAAACAATCTCTAGACTATCAACTCTTTTTCACCACCCTTGGACTTATCAACCCACCTTAAAATCAACCAAACATTTTTAATCATGATCTGGTAGTTCACAATGGATGCAACAATTCACAACATTTACACCAAGTTACCACACATGCTCAAAGAATGACTCTTTTATTATTTTTCTTGGGCTAATGCAAACTCATACAAACACATCAATTAGATAATCTTACACATGCCATGAATGCCCTCGCTTGTTCTTGTTTAGTAACGCCTTTCACTCAAGCAATTTGCAATATCAACAAGGCCTATTTTTCAAACAATCAACTCACCCTCACAAAAGAAGTTCTTACTTTTCTCAACATACCATAAGCTTGCCAATAGTGTATTATTACTTTCACATATATTTCTCAAGGAATCAAGAGGACTTTCATTTGGTTGTAATGTCGGCTTAAGGTAAGGGAGGGAATATTTAAAAATAATTTTAGTGACTACACCTCCCTAATCCACATGTCATTATTTTGCCAACAATCTCCTTTATATCTTTTCTTTCCTCCTAGCACACACTTCATGACTATTTACCCCTTTTATTTCTCCATATTTGCCCTTTATTTCTTTTTCATTTTTTTTATATATGCCTTTGCACTAGCCACTCAAACTCTAGATTTTAACATCCGAGTATGATACACATTATCCTTGATAGGATCAGGGCCAATGTTTCGAGCATAGTTCTAAATTAGCCACCCTCAATTTTAGTCTAGGTGTACATTGTCACTAAGGACCAGGGCCCAAATAGAATTTTCTTTTCCACACAATGTAGCATTTCACCCTTAGCTATATCAACGAACAATTTTCAACCCTTATTCTTTAACATAGTGCATTAAGGATTTTCATAGGATCAAAAGACTTGGTATCAACAAACGGGTTTCGGCTTATCATGTGGTTTATCAATAAACAAGGCTAAAGGCTCAATGGGTCTTCACTAGGGATAATTTCAATGGTAAGCATACAAGTAGATTTAAGAATTGGCTATTTCAAAGGAACGCCTCAATCACATTCCCTAAGTCATACAAGCTACTAATTCAACACACACAAGACAAGTTTTAGATATCAAGTTAAGCAAAAACAAATCAATTCTCACCACTCATGGTATCATGAAAAATATAAGGATATATCAACTAACATGCTCCTACAATTTGCATTACGGTATTATTACACAATTAAGCCCTTTATTTTTTTATTTTTAGTCAAAACTAAGAACACATGCTTGTTACAAGTTTAACACTCTATTGCACTTTTCCACTTGTGACTACCTATGACGTTTGGCTGACTTTTTCGGACATAGTTTCAAAAGGCCAAGGTTGGTTTCTCAATCCTACTCTTCTATGTGACTAATTTTCCCTTAAGACGGTCGTCATCCATCCATCATTGGGAACTGTCACTCCTATGACGACTCTAAGACTCAATAAAGTAATAAACTAGTCCTAGTCGGTTCAAAGGGACAATCCTTAGTAAAAGTACCGAAAACAAACGCTGAGGAACCTAAAATAAAAAAAATAAAAAATATAACTAAAAACTACCACTAGACTCGATAAAGCAGTAAATAACTATATACAACAGAGACATATTACTCCACCCCACACTTTAAAAATAAGCAATGTCCTCAGTGCACAATTAAAGCAAAGTATAGAGTTAGGAATACTCCCTCGGGCCTCTAGGCCTCGTCGTCACCGCCATCGAACACCATCAAGTCATTCGCCTGCTCATCCACAACATCATCCTCCTCATCATCCATAGCCTCATCTGCAGTAGCCTCATCATCATCTAAAGGCTCCATAAAAGCGACACCAGACTTACACAGAAAGGCTACACTCTTGATCAACGGATAGTGATCTGCCAAGATCTCCATTTCCTCGTCAGTAACTGGGCGTCCTCCTATCCACAACTGCAGCTCTGCCATACCGAACATTCGTGCCATGACGATGTCATCACGGGCTTGCCTTTCTTGAGCAGACAAGACAAGTCCATGGGACGTGTCTAGTGCCTTTGTTCGTGTTACATCAATTAATTTACTCGTCAGGTCCGGGTGATAAGCAACGGTCATGTCCACTGTTTCCTCTTCAATCCCCTCAGTCCTTAGAAAACATGTGATCAACCCCCCGTAACAGAATCTCCACCTCAAATTGTTCCTAAATTTCATCATATTTTGCCTTAGGATTGCCCCAACATTAATGGTCATTCCCTTCATCAGGATATAGACTAACACCACCCTATCCCTTGTCACCTCAGTTAAATGTTTGGCAAGTAACAACACACTACACACTATCTTCAGTCATACCCTAGCAACCTGATTAAAGGTAGCAAAATGGAGGGTATGATGCCTCCCAGTATCCTTACTCCGCTCTCACCTAGCAGTCGAATCAACCCCACACAAGGTATGTTATCCCTATAAGGAGGTTTATCCTTCAAGCTATTAAACTCATTTGGGTCACAATTCGGGGTTCCTAACAACTCATTCAGAATTTGGGAAGAAAACTTCACATCTTTCCCCCTAACAGGCATAGTTTTATATTTTGTTTCAGTTAGCCAATTAGCATAAAATTCTCTCACTAATGACAAATTGCAATCTCCCGGATTGTCAAATATAAACCTCAGCCCTAACTCAATCACAGTCTGATATATAACAAGAAATTAAGACTGCAACCTTACCTCATTTACAAATTCTTCGCCCATATACTTCGCCTCTTGTTGACTGGTGAACCATTCCCAGCCATACCTTTGCACAACCTTTTTGCTGAATTTTTGTACCGGTTCCCGAGCACTAGAGGACTCGGAAGTTTCGCCCTTTCTATTCCGCGTGGAACCTGCCATATTTTTGGCTTTTGGAGCTATGACCACCTGTGAAGAAAAGAAAAATGGAGAAAAGAAAAAAAAATGGGGGGGGGGGGTTGTCGGCTGGCAGTGGGTAGAGTTGAGGGGAGAAGAGTTGAAAGGTTGGTTTCAGAAAGAGAGCGAAGAAACTGGGAGAAAGAAAAGTTTAAGAAAAGGGGGAGGTATGTTAATGGAGGAATTTGGAGAGTAAGGGAGGAAGAAGATGAAAATAGTTTGAGAGAATGGGGGAGGTGTGTCGGTTAGAATGAGAGAATGAGGAGAAGAATGAGAGAATTAGGGATTTAAGGGGTGGGTCGGGTTAAATTCGGGTCGAAACCTGGATAGAAAAAAAATTATGGGCATTGGGGCGATGGAGGGGTGATGCGCCTGAGATGGCGCTCTGACGTGCGACGCCAGGCGCGGCGCACCAACTAGCGCGCCTGAGATAGCGCTCTAACGTTGGACGTCAGGCACAGCGCGCCAACCAGTGCGCCTGACTCCAGCTATTTTTTTTATTTTTTTTTCGTTATGCACTATTACAAGCTAAGTTACAAATAATGAAAAAAAAATCCTATTTAACTCTAACTAACCTCTATTCTAAAAAATTTAACTATGCTAAAAAAAAATATTCAAGAATTCAAAGACGAACTATCTATTTATTACATATTGTTCATGGGCTGCCTCCCATGTAGTGCTTGATTTAACGTCGTGGCACGACGCAACTTGGATCATTCATCATTTAGCTCAAGTGCTTCTCGATCACGATCCGAATCCTCATCGAAATAGTGTTTCACCCTCTGCCCAATGACCAAGAACGTAAGGCCAGTCTTACCCTGAAGTTCAACAACCCCATGTTGTGTCATTCTGATCACTTCAAAAGGACCACTCCACTTCGACCTTAGTTTTCCGGGGAATAACATTAGTCTAGAGTTAAAGAGTAGTACCTTATCTCCCAGATTGAAAGTACAACCTACTATGTGCTTGTCATGCCACCTCTTCGTCTTTTCTTTGTAAAACTTGGCATTCTCATACGCGTGGAGCCTAAACTCCTCAAGTTCATGCAGCTGATTCACTCTCTTTTTACCGGCTAGCTCGGGGTCTAAGTTCAGCTTCTTGATTGCCCAATATGCTTGATGTTCTAATTCCGCCGGAAGGTGACATGCTTTCCCAAATACTATGTGATAGGGAGAAGTCCCTATTGGTGTCTTATACGCAGTCCTATATGCCCACAATACATCATCTTGTTTTTTAGACCAATCCTTCCTTTGCGCATTCACTGTTTTCTGCAAAATTTGCTTCACCTTTCTATTAGAAACCTCCACTTGGCCATTTGTTTGAGGATGGTAAGTTGTAGCAACCTTATGATGAATACCATACTTAGCAAGAAGATTCTTAACAAGATGGTTAATGAAATGCTTACCTCCATCACTTATAATTGCCCTTGGAGTGCTAAAGCGAGTGAAGATGTGCTTCTTCATGAACTTAATCACCACCCTTGAATCATTGGAAGGAAGAGCTACAGTCTCCACCCATTTACTAACATAATCTACAACAACAAGAATGTATTGGTTTCCACTAGATGGTGGGAACGGACCCATGAAGTCAATACCCCACACATCAAAGATTCCACCTCCAAAATGTTACTGAGCGGCATCTCATGTCTTCTTGAAATAGTACCCAACCTTTGGCATTTATCACAACCCTTCACAAAAGCAATAGAATCTTTAAATAACGAGGGCCAAAAGAAACCAGATTGTAGTACCTTATGAGCAGTGCGCTCTCCATGGTGAACTCCATATGGGCTAGCATGACCAATTTTGAGCACTTTGTGAACCTCACATTCCGGAATGCACTTTCTCACTACCCGGTCTACACTTTGCTTGAACAAGAATGGTTCATCCTAAATGTAGAACTTGGCATCATGATTGAGCTTTTTCTTTTGTTGGGTGGTTGCACCCGGAGGATAATCGCCACTTACTATCAAATTCACAATTGTTGCATACCATGGCACTTGAGAGATATCTAATGCCATCAATTGTTCATCCGAAAACTCTTCCCGGATTTGCTCACCTTCATTCACATGTGAAAAATCCTCTAACCTAGATAAGTGATCTGCTATTTGATTCTCAGTACCTTTCTTATCTTTGATCTCAAGGTCAAATTCTTGGAGAAGCAATATCCATCGAATCAGCCTTGGTTTAACATCCTTCTTGTTGAATAGGTACCTAATAGCTGCATGGTCAGTAAAAACAATCACTTTAGTACCTACCAAATACGATCTGAACTTGTTGAAGGTGAACACTAGAGCCAACATCTCCTTCTCAGTCACTGTGTAATTAGCTTGTGTAGAGTCAAGGGTCTTGCTTGCATAATAGATCGAGTGGACCACTTTATTCTTTCTTTGTCCCAACACTGCACCCACTGCTACATCGCTTGCATCATACATGAGTTCAAATGGTAATTCCCAATCAGGAGCAATTAAGATGGGTGCTTCAATTAAGTTCCTCTTCAACATCTCAAAAGCTTTTAAGCACATCTCATCAAAGTCAAACTTCACCTCCTTCTCCAAGAGACTGCACATAGGTCTTGCAATCTTGGAAAAATCCTTGATGAATCACTTGTAAAATCATGTATGACCAATAAAACTACGCACCCCTTTTACAGAAATGGGAGGGGGGAATTTTTCAATAACTTCTACCTTGGCCTTATCAACCTCTAAACCAGACTTAGACACCTTGTGTCCTAGCACTATCCCCTCTCTAACCAAAAAGTGGCACTTCTCCCAGTTTAGAACTAAGTTAGTGTCCTCACATCTAGCAAGTACTTTATCAAGATTTTGGAGACATACCTCAAAAGACTACCCAAAGACGGAGAAATCATCCATGAACACCTCTACAAAGTCTTCCACCATATCATGAAAAATGGCCATCATATACCTTTGAAAAGTCATTGGTGCATTGCAAAGTCCGAATGGCATGCGTTTTAAAGCATAGGTACCATAAGGACAAGTGAATGTGGTCTTTTCCTGATCCTCGGATGCAATCAAGATCTAGTTGTAACCGGAATAACCATCTAAGAAAAAATAGTACTCATGCCCTGATAGTCGGTCAAGCATCTGATCAATGAAAGGAACGGGGTAGTGATCTTTCCGGGTAGCATCATTTAGTTTCCAGTAATCCATGCAAATTCTCCACCCGATCACTGTTCTAGTAGGAATCAACTCATTCTTTTTGTTCCTTACCACTGTCATACCTCCCTTCTTGGGAACATATTGTATCGGGCTTACCCACTTACTATCAGAGATTGGGTACACAATTTCAGCATCTAGCCACTTTATTACCTATTTTCTCACCACTTCTTTCATCGAAGGATTTAGTCGACATTGATGTTGTGCACTTGGTTTGTGATCCTCTTCCATGTAGATTTTGTGCATACATAATGCCGAACTAATCCCATAATGTCAGCCATCTGCCATCCAATAGCTTTCTTTCTCCGCTTTAGGATCGACAATGCCGCTCCAACCTGTATTTCAGACAACTCTGTAGAAAGTATAACAGGCAAAGTTTCATTAGTACCCAAAAATGCATACCTGAGGTGAGCCAGCAGTGTTTTCAGTTCCATCTTTGGGGCTTCCTCAATGCAGGGTTTGGGTGGTGGCCCTAACTCTCACTCTAATGGTTCCACTCTCCGCCTGTGAGGCTCCACAAGTGCCAGATTTAGACATGTTTCTATCTTGAGCCTCAGTGTCTTCATATCTCTTATGACCTATTAACACTCTTTCTAAGGGGTCTTCGGGCACAACTAACTATGACTCTACTATGCGATCAACCACAGTAATAGTAGACAACTCTTCATAAATAGAAGGCAATTTTAGAGTGCGGTAAATATCAAATACCTCTATCTTATCATGTGCCCTCATGGTTAATTGACCAGCTGCTACATCAATCAAGGCCCTACCCGTGGCCAAGAAAGGACATCCCAAAATGAATGGAACTTCAGGATCAGGTTCAAAGTCTAAGACCACAAAATCTACCGGAAAAATCAATGAACCTACTTGCACTAACACATATTCTACCACCCCCTCTGGCTTAGCAATGGATCTATCAGCAAGTTGGAGAATAACAGTGGTTCGTTTTGGACTTCCCAACCAAGCTTTAGATACAAAGAAAAGGGCATCAAATTTATACTTGCCCCAAAATCACACAACCCCCGGGCATGAACACTTTGCCCAATTGTAATCTACACAGTAAAACTACCTGGATCTTTTAACTTTTTGGGTAGTCTATTTTGAATCCTTGAGTTGCACTCCTCAGTAAGTGCTATGGTTTCATATTCCGTGATCCTCCTCTTGCTACCTACAATGTCCTTCACGTATTTGGCATACTTTGGATACCCTGCAAAATGTCAACCAAAGGTAGATTAATGTGAACCTGTTTAAGGAGACAGAGAAACTTACTGAAGCATTCATCTTCATTCTTATTTTTGAGCCTTTGTGGAAATGGAGGTGGTAATTTCTTTTGAGGGATGGGTACCTCAACATTGGAGCTTTTTACTACCATTTCCACCTTCTTTTCTTTGTTACTTACCTCAGTGTCTCTGTTCTTTGGAGCTAGTTCCTCTAATTGTAGCCCACTTCTAGTACTTACCGCATGCAATTGCTTTGGATTAGGCTCAGTATCACCGGGCAGCCCATCTTGGGGACGCAAGTTCAAAGAATTAGCCACTTGCGCAACTTGTTTCTCTAAACTCATTTGGGACATCTGGATATTTCTAATGTTCTCATCCTGCTTATCTATTCTAGCATTTAATTTGGTCTCTATTTCAGTCATGAGCTTTTGGAGTAGCTCTTCATTGGTCATCCCCTTTTTTGGTGCACTAGAATTTGCGCCTTGGTTAGGATTGTAGTATTGTTGCCCAGCCCCTTGAGAACGGTATTGGTTAACCCCTTGCTCCTGATTTTGGTTTTGGTTCCCACCCTATGAGAAACTAGGATGGTTCTTCCAACTAGGGTTGTAAGTGTTACCATAATTTTGTTGCACTCCACCCCTTTGCGCATTACCCACCTAGTTTACAGAATCCGGGTTTGCCTCACATTGCTCGGTTTCATGAGTTCCACTACCACATACCTCACACCAATTTGCTGCCTGTTGTACTACGTTTATCAGAGCCTGATATAGAGCCATTTGTTTAAATTGCAAGGTAATGTTATGTTGCATTACATCTAATTTGGCATTTATGGCAGTAGCTTGGTCTACATCTAAGATCTATGCAGCTTTTTGGGTTGGGGTTCTAGACATTTTCCCCTCATACCCTTGGTTCCCTTTAGAAAGTTTATCAAGTAAACTGAAGAACTCTTCACTTGTTATGAATAGGGCATGTCCACCTGCTGCACTATTAAGAAGAGCACGAGCATTATAGTCTAAACCCTAAAAAAAAATGTGAGCAAGTACCTCATTGGTTTGCATATGGTGTGGGCAAGCATTCAACATTTTTTTGAAACGCACCCATGATTGGTACATGTCCTCCCCTTGCTTTTGAGCAAAGTTTATTACCTCACCCCTCAGCTTGGTGGTTTTCTTGGATGGGAAAAATTGACTCAAGAACTTCTTTGCTAGATCATCCCAAGTAGTGATGGAGTTTGGTGGCTCAGAGTCTAACCAACGCCTTGCAGCTCCTAACAATGAGTATGGGAAGAAAGTCAACCTTACATAGTCTGGTGAGACTCCAATTGGGATGTATGTATTGGTAATGTCTATAAAAGCCCTAAGATGTATTTGAGGATCCTCATGGGGGAGATCAGTGAATTGCCCATTAGAATGGAGGATCTGTACCATGCTCTGCTTTAGTTCAAATCTACCCCTCGGTGGAGGTTTCCTAATACCTGATGCGAGATTGGCTGTGAGTGGGACTGCCACATCACAGACTGGTCTTGCGGGTACAACAAGTGGTACTCCTTGGTTATTCACGTTTTTTGGGTTATTAAAGTTGTCTTGATTATCATCATCAATGTTTTCCGGAAGACCTAACCCCAATTCTCGTCGTCCTTGATTCATTTTTCTACGCTGTCGTAGAACTCGTTCAGGTTTGTTGTATGGTTCGACAAGTTCTCCTTTCTAGCCAGACATGAAAGTTAAGTGCCTGCAATAAACAAGCTAAGTTCAACTAATTAATATCTAAATAATCTAATTGTAGACTTAAGAAGATTGAATATAAATTAATTTCTAAGTCCCCGGCAACGGCGCCAAAAACTTGTTGCTCCCCAGTATACACGCAACTGTACGTGGTCGCGCAAGTAATATATATTCTTTAAGAAACGGGTTATCGTTCCCAAGGGACTTATGATCAATTTATATTCACTTAATTCTACAACTAAAAGTAAAAAGTAATCTTTTCAAGAGTTGATGATTTATTATTTATCTACTAATAATTATGCACTAATTGAAAATAACTAATTGTGAACGACTTTGATATAATATTTCAAGCAAGTTTAAAGCAATTCCAGGGCTGCAACATATACTGAATATCATGTATCATATTATTGGCATAGAACTAATTTCAGTTGTCAAGTTACTGGTTTATAGGGTTAATTATATGAGTCGGGCTATACACCTCTCGTTGCCTACCCCAATTAGCTACCTAACTACATTGTTGAGCGGGGATAAATAGACTAATTGGCGAGTTGTTCATCCGGGTGTCACTCCTGAACACAAATCACCTCGACTTAACGGGTCGATTAAGCTCTCTATATCCTCTGGTCTATCTAACCTCTCCTCTCCCTATTTTAAGGTTAAACAATATATTTATCTCTAGATGGTCAGTCAATAAATACTAAAACAAGAATATAGAAGTAACTTATAATGACAACCAAGAATTAATTCATAAAGCCTTTAATAATCAACAATCCATTCGTAGCTACAGCCCCAGAACTAGGGCGTTTAGCCACTCATGCTATTAGAAAACCACAAAATACAATTGTTCATGCGAATTTTGGAAAATCGAAGAGTTAGAAAATCAAAACCTATTACAAACGTAGATACTTGCTCTTGCACACAAAATAAAAGTCGAACCCCCATTATGGAGCGCTAAAGGTCTATTTATAATAGTGGAATAACTTGGAGTCAAAACCTACTACACTTAGGAATCCTATTTTAAGATTTTTTTAACTTGAAAAAGTCGGAACATTCGTGGAGCTTCGGGCCTCCAGCTCGCCTCTGAATTTTCCTCCTTGGCGCGCCGCGCCTCTCAGCACGCCTGAAGAGGGGCTCTGACATGTGGCCATTGGCGCTCCGCTCCCCTCAGCACGCCACAAACTCCTCTCTGAAGTACCACCAGTGGCGCACCGCGCCAACAAGTGCGCCAGCCACTCCTGGTTTTTGCCTTTGCCATTTTCTTGCACATCTTTGCTCCGTCTTTCTTCGTTCCAACTCCACTCCCTCTGAGAGTTCCTGAAATAACTAATCATGTGTGTAAGTGCACAATCATCACAAGTATAACAACAATCAAGCTAATAGACTCAAGATTATTCCACAATTCAAGACTTTATGGGCAATTATTGACAACTTAGGCATATAAATATGCCTAAGATTAATTGTCAAATGAAAATAAAGTAAATATAGAAAGATATTAATTATTATTTGATTTTTAACTCATAGCCAAATGAAAATAAAGTAAATATAGAAAGATATTAATTATTAATCAATTTTTGACTTATGGTCATATGAAAATAAAGTAAATATAGAAAGATATTAATCATTATTTGATTTTTGACTCATAGTCAAATGACCTAGAATCTATTTACTTGTGCATTCTTATCCAATCATATATTAATTTAATGCATGTTTATTAAATTAATAAATCCATATCCGATTGAAGGTTTATTCAATAAATTGTGTAAAGGATATTCATAATGCAGTGTATTTATAAAACTCCCCTGTTGATGTTCACTTAATAGATAATGTGTCTTACTTAAAATCTTACTAGAAAAAAATTAGTCAAAAAAAATATTAGTAAAGAAAAACAATACATATAGTAATAAACATTTGCTCGTTGCCTCATTAAAAATCTTATCAGAAAATCCAGTGGGATAAAATCTTAATCTAAAAAAATAGTACAATGCGTAATTTACTTCCTCCAATAAAGATCACAATTCAGATGGTTAATCTTCGCATTTTGATCTTGTATACCATCTTCTCAAGAGTTAAACTTATTAAGAATTTGATGAATAAATTCATTAGATTATCAGTGGAAAGAATTTGTTGTATATCAATATCACCGTTCTTCTAAAGATCATGTGTGAAGAATAATTTTGGTGAAATGTGTTGCGTTCTATCTTCTTTTATGATGCATCCTTTTAATTGGCTATGCATGCATCATTATCTTCAAATAGAACTATGGGTATTTTTCTATCACATTTTAGGCCACATCTTTTGTTGATGAAATGTATCACTGATTTCAATCATATACATTATCAAGTTACTTTATAAATAGCTATTATCTCAGTATGATTTCAAGAAATAGCAGTAAGCGGGTGTTTTATAGATCATTATGATATAACACTACCTCTGAATATAACAAATAACATGTTTTGAGATCAAACTGCCAACTTGTACAAGTACCCTTCTTACTTGGTCAACGATAAACCTAGAATCACCCTCATTAATCTAAAATCCAGAATCCCCATTAGATAATATTTTACACCTCCTAGAGACATTTTTGTTTTCTTCTAAAATTAACCTTGCCACTTAAGAAACATATATTATCCAAGTATTAACGAATATTCTCAAAACGACATGCCTATTCACAATCTTATGTATGATTTACTTTAACATAGTAATAATTGACTTATTTTTAAGATTGATTATTCAAAAAAATTAAATATTTCACACATGTTATTTTCAACAACATCATATTTAGAAGATGTAGAAAAAAAGACCCTGCACCAAAATTCTTTATTGTATGCTAATAGCTCTTCACATATACCTTCATCAGGTTTTGCAAGTTTTAAAAGTTCATCTTTTAACTTCACTTCATATGAATCCTTAACACAAAGCTAAAATTGTGTTCTTTCTTTCTTTTTCCAATTTATGGACCACTTAGACTATATATGTCTATCACACCTTTTGTGCTCTGCATTAGATAAAAATCCATATTTATTTAATTTTATAAATTATATACTCATTTAATTTTATAAATTGTGTTAGTTTATATAAATACATGATTCAAAGACGGCCCAGTGAGAGTTTTCAAAAAGAGGCAACTTTGGCTCTAAATATTTATTAACAAATAAAAGTGGTCGTATTTTTTTCATATAAAATCATAAATAATAATTATTATAATAATAATAATAATAATATAATAATAATAATCATATCATATATATA
>JAJONZ010021455.1:0-36642 GCA_029582445.1 Solanum paucissectum
CGGATTATGCCCCGGCAGTCCCTAGTAAAACCCTCATAACTTTTTACTATGATGTCGGTTTGATACGGGGTTTTGTGCGTTGCAAACTAGACTCGTAGACCTTCAATTTAATGGATAATAGGCCTTCTAACTCTTTATATATTGGGAGAAAACATTCAATACATTTGACCCAAATTTCAGAGAAATCTTTAAAAAGGAACTTACGAAAACTTTCGCCAACTTTTATTTTGCCACTTGCTTAACTTCAAACCTTGAGATACAACCCTTGAACACTTAAAATATAACATACCACATCATTTTTAATTTATTACTCACCCTCTTTGTCTTTCCACGAATGTACGAATTAATTTAGACGTTTAGAAAAGTCGGGGTGTTACACCTTAATGCTTTTAAGCATAACTTAGTGGATCCACTTAGTTGAGAGGTTCTATACCCCGACAAGGTACAGGACAGTCTGGCAGCGTGGGTGAGACGATGTATCATCACATAGCTCATAGTGATATTTGTCAGTTAAAGAAACTCCCACAGAGTTATATTGTATTTTTATATACAAACTGAGTTATTATTGTATTCTTCAATATATTGAGTTGCTATCTATTGTTTTAAAAGCTTTGCATATATCGCACCTTTTATTGTTGCTTTATCTTGACTAAAGTATCTTGAGTTGAGTACCTTTGAGTTGAGTTGAGTATCTTTTAATTGAGTATATAATCTTTCAGTTGAGTATGATCTTATTCTTGAGTTGTGTTTATTTCAGTGAGTTGAGAAGAGGTAAGTATGTTTCCTTTTTATCAAGTTCAAGCTTATGTTTATGCTTTAGAATTCCCCTTACATGCTCGTACATTCCATGTACTGAGCCATTTGGCCTGCATCTTTTCATGATGCGGATACAGGTATCCAGGATCGTCAACAAGTGTTTCATGTATTTAATTCAATTTTAAAGCTTTTGTATTACGGAGGACTTTACCTTTATCTTACAGTTAGTAGTTTTGCGATATCGTGTGTCTTGTCCCGATATTCTTCTGTAACAGTAGAGGCTTCATAGATAGACAATAGAGTTTGAGAAGTCAGTTTCATTTATCTTATTAAATGTTTTAAGGACTTGAATTGCCTATTGTTGGCTAGTTGAATATTCTATTTATATTCAGAGTAAATCATTTGAGTTAAAGCTTTGTATTTGAGTTTCATGAATTTTATTCAGTTTTTAAGCTTTTGTACGCTTGAGTTAGTCTTCTGCTTGTAGTCAGCCAGGATAAGGGTTCGCTTGGGGACCAACAATGGTTCTCGAGTACCGGCCACGTCTATGGTGTAGGCTCGGGTCGTGACACTAATTAATTGTTAGGTATATTGCAATTTACAAAATACTCAATTTTGATGACTTCTTGTTACAAAAATTCTATGAAAAATATTTATAAGGGCCAGCAAATTCAAAATCCTTTAAATTAAATTATCCATGGACACCATCAACGGTCCCATACCACTACTAAAACACTACTAAAAAATGATGGACAGAAAAGCGACGGACAGTGTCGCTCCAAAAAGCGACGCCATTTGCCACACTGTCCGACGCTTTTGAATAAAAATAATTATTTTTTAAAATTATTTTACAAAAAGCGACGGACGACATCTCTTAGTCCGTCGCTTTTTTTTTCGGATTTTTGCGCCAAATATATATATAATTAATAATTATTTATTTAATACATAGAGAGACTCGTCCGTTGCTCTTAATTTATTTTATTTTATTAATTTTTTTAAAAAAAGTGACGGATGACATCTCTTAGTCCGTTGCTTTTTGGTGAAAATATAAGAACAAACACTATAAAAAGCGATGGACAGTGTCGTTTAGTCCGTTACTTTTTGGTCAAAATGTTGGTCAAACATTTTAAAAAAGCGACGGACAAAGAGACGTTGTTCGTAGCTTTTTGTTTAATTATGTTGCACCAGAGATGGGGTTTCCCCCAAATTTCTCATCTCTTTCTCTCTTTTCTCTCCCTTCTCTGTAAGAATCCCTCCCGCCTGTCGCCTCCACCACCGCCCGGTGCCGCCACCACCTCCCTCGCCCCGTTGCCGGCCCACCCTCTATCGCCACCCAAAAGAATTCCCCAACTGCCTCTCCTTCTTGTTATAAGGTTAGGGTTTAATTTTAGTTTTTTTTTCAATTCTAGTAATTATATTTAATATCTTAGTTTGTATATTGTTTTAGTTTGTTGAATTGTGTTATTCAATTGTTAATTTGTACATTTGATTATTGTTAGTTAGGGAGAGAATTGAGGATTTTAGATTATAGGGTTAGTTTTCTTTTAAATTGGGGATTTTTAAATATGATTGTAAATTAAGTATTAGAAGTTAGAACTAACAAATAATTAGAAGTTAGAAGTTAGATTAGGTGAATTTTCCAATTTGTCATTGTATTTGTGATTATATATTATATTGTTGTTGAAAATTGGGTTACTTGAATTATATTCTTGAACTTAAAAATTCTTGAACTTAGAAATTCTTGAAATTAAAATTCTACAAATTAGATATGAACTTGAATTTTTGTAGGATTTTAGAACTTTAATTAGGTTGTGAACTTTAGAAATCTTGAATTATTGTAAGATTTTAGAACTTTAGGTGGTGAACTTCAGAAATTTGGAATTATTGTAGGATTTTAGAACTTAAAGTTGTGAACTTTAGAGAACTTGAATTTTTGTAGGATTTTAGAACTTTATAAGGTTGTGAACGGTAGAAATCTTGAATTATTGTAGGATTTTAGAACTTCAAGCTGTGAACTTTAGAGAACTTGAATTTTTGTAGGATTTTAGAACTTTAGGTTGTGAACTTTAGACATCTTGAATTATTGTCGTATTTTAGAACTTTAGGTTGTGAACTTTAGAGAACTTGAATTTTTGTAGGATTTTAGAACTTTAGGTTGTGAACTTTAGAAATTTTGAATTGTTGTAGGATTTTAGAACTTTAGTTTGTGAACTTTAGAAATCTTGAATTATTGTGGGATTTTAGAACTTTATGTTGTGAATTTCAGAAATCTTGAATTATTGTAGGATTTTAAACTTTAGGTTGTGAACTTTAGGAATCTTAATTTATAGAATTTATGAACTAATTATTAGGTTGAACTTTAGAAATCTTCATAAAATATAGTTTTTATGAACTATTTAATTAAATTTGAACATAATTTAAACTTAATTAAGACTTTGAACTTTATTTGAAGTTTGAATTACTTGGAATCTTATTAACCTTGATATACTTGAATTTAATTAGAACTTTAAACTTAATTTATAATAACTTGAATTTAATTATGAATCTGAACTTAAAATCTCATTGAGCTTAATTGGAACTTAATTAGAACTTTAAACTTAATTTGAACTTTGAAGTACTTAAAATCTTATTGACCTTAATATATTTGAACTTATTTTATAATAACTTGAACTTAATTTGGAATATAATTAATTATTTGAATTAGTGTTTATAAATTAATTAACTGAATTAGTGTTTATAAATTAATTAAGCTTGAACTTTGTAGATCTTGAAATGTAGTATTTATGAACTAATTAATTAGGTATATAAGTAATAATAAATATAATTATTAAGTAACTATAAATATATATTAGCACTATAAATTAATTGAATGTAGGTAAATTATTATTAAATTTAATTTATAATTGAATATCTATATTTTTGTAGATGGATCATCGTTTGTGTCACGACCCGAGTCTACACCCTGGATGTGGCCGGCACTCGAGAACCATTTATGGTCCCCAAGAACACCCTCATCATGGGTGACTACAAGCGGAAGACTAACTCAAGCATACAAAGCTTAAAAACTGAATAAAATTCTTGAAACTCAAATACAAAGCTTTAACTCAAATGATTTACTCTGAATATAAATAGAATATTCAACTAGCCAACAATAGGCATCTCAAGTCTTTAAAACATTTAATAAGATAAATGAAACCGACTTATCAAACCCTACTATCTATCTATGAAGCCTCTACTGTTACAGAAGAATATAGGGACAAGACCCTTGACATCTCAAAACTATTAACTGTAAGATAAAGGTGAAGTCCGCCGAAATATAAGAAGGCTCACCAAAGCTGACTGGAATATCACATGACCTCAATGAAATGCCTGTTGATGATCTTGAATACCTGTATTTGCATCATGAAACTGTCACGACCCGAGCCTACACCCTGGACGTGGCCGACACTCAAGAACCATTGTTGGTCCCCAAGCGAACCCTCATCCTGGCTGACTACAAGCGGAAGACTAACTCAAGCATACAAAGCAAACTGAATAAAAATTCATGAAACTCAAATATAAAGCTTTAACTCAAATGAAAAATTCTGAATAAAAATAATATATTTAACTCGCCCCAAAATAGGCAACTTAAGTCTTTAAAACATTTAACAAAATAAATGAACAGACTTCTGAAACTCTACTGTCTATCTATGAAGCCTCTAAATGACAAAGATGGAAGTCGGGACAAGACCCACGACATCTTAATAAAAAATGAAAAGTAAATGAGATCCTCCGAAAGCAAGGAGACTCACCATAGCTAACGCGAACTTCATGTGGTATCAACAAAGCTCCTGTTGATGACCCTGAATATATGTATCTGCATCATGAAACAATGCAGGTCAAATGGCTTAGAAGGTGGAATGTACGAGAATGTAAGGGGAATTATAAAGCATAAACATAAGCTTGAACTTGATAAAAGGAAATATACTTACCTCAGCCCAACTCACTCAACTAAACTCAACTCAAGAATAAGATACTCAACTCAAAGCTATACTCAAGGATACACAAAACTACTCAAACTTACTCAACTCAGAAGTTCTCAAGGATAAGATACTCAACTAACATATATACTCAATGTAATACCCAGGAAACTAGTAGACCAAACTAGAGCCTCAAGCTAGGGTTCTAGAGTTTGATTTTGAGGGTTAGAGTCGTAGATAAGACTTCCCGTACTTAGAATGAAGGGTTTAGGGGTTAAACGTCAAGTCACGTGTTACACCCCGTAGTTTAGAAGACCATCTAAGGTTTTGTTGAGGATCACAAGGGAAAGTGCCAAGGAAAAGGGGTAAAGCCTAAGCCATAGGCCAAGGCTGTCCCAACCTTGGCAAGGTGCTTCCTCAAGTTCACGACCACTGGTCTTGACCATGGTTAGTGGGAGGTCTCGTGAAGTCTACTTAAACTTGTGGGAGTCAAGGCTTTGAGGCTAAGCTACTGCCTAATGACCACGAACCACTTCACGATCAGTGGTCTTGACCATGGCTCGTGGTCATGCCTTAGGTTTGTGGAGGCCAAGACTCAATAGCCTAGCTACTGGTCCAAGCCCACGAGCAGGACCATGGTCAGTGGTGAGGACAACGACCCGTGGAGCCTCTCGTGAAGCTTGGACAGTAGGCTGCCTAGTGAAGGGGTTTTTGGGAAATTCCCAACGTGGGAGTTATTGGATGGGGTCATTTTACCTAGTCTTAAAACCTCTATATATGATATTTTAAGCCATTATCAACCCAATTAAGTCACTATTTCACAAGACCCAAATCAAAACCCCAAAATACTCTCCTCTCAAATAATTCTCTCTCTAGAAAACCCAAGACTTGAAGAAGATAGAGCTTGAAGCTTAGGTCAAGAACAAAGACTCTATTGTTGAAAGATTGTGTTAGGGATTTTAATTAAGGTATGTTATATTATTCATCTATGGGTTCTTCCACCCATATATCCCCCTTCGATTTCCCCTAATTGTGAAGAAAACCTCAATCTAGCTAGGGTTTCTTCCTACATTGTGGGTAGTGATGGGTATGATTCCAATTGAGTGGATAATACCCAATTATGATTGATTTAGTATTTAATTGTAATATTATGATAAATTTATGTGATTTACATGTTTACCCTAGTCTAATTGATGAAGTTGAATTATGTGGGTTATTGCCATGAAAGGTGAAATTGAAGGTTCATAGGTGATCTTCTAGAATTAATGTTTGAGCAGTAATTGTCTAAGGCTAGAAACATATATACAAGAATTGAACTAGAATAATGTGAATATGATGGGTCTTGATTAGTATGGCTTGAGATTGACTTTCAAGATGAATTATGACTAGAATCACTTGATAATAATGAATGTGATTAGAATTGCTTAAAGATGAAGCTTATGACTAGAATATCTTGAGATCTAGATATGCATGATTATTGTATGAAGTTAAGCTTTAAGAGTAAGGATTGTAATCAAGAATGATTAATCACTAGGGCTTTGAGAGTAAAGTTAATGTGATGCATTATGTAGGTTTAGACTTTGTGAGTAGGGCCTATATGAGAAAAGAAGTCTAATTGGTAGAATTGTGGTGATTCCCCTAAATGACCTTTACATGATAGGAATGTGAGGTGATTTCCTTTACTCCTAATAATTATACATGATGTGATTACCCATGTCATGAGATGGGGAGTGTGAAGTGATTACCTTTTATACATGACTCCCAAGGCAAGCGGTGATTACCCATTAGCCTTTATGTTGATCATGGAGGTGATTACCTATGATCCTTATGAGATGATGTGGAGGTGAATACTTATAGTACACATTAAAATGGATATGGAGGCGAATACCTATATCACATTAAAATGAGCATGGAGGCGAATACCTATGATTTGTGGATATATATGTAGGACTAGAGGTGACTCCCCTTATATTTATAATTCATTAATATGTGTGACTAAAGGTGATTACCCTTGTCTTTATGATTCCATGATATGTGTGGCTTGAGGTAATTCCCCTTTGTCCTTCATGATGAACTAAACATGTATGCCATGAGGTGATTCCCCCTTTGCATTTATGAACGTGAGCATGACTAGTTTGGATTGTACCTTTATACCCCTCCCCCCTCCCCAACGCATGCATGACTAGTGGTGATTCCCCTTGCCTTTATGATGTTAAGAGATGATAACATGAATGATGAACCTAAAGTGTCTATCTTAGTATGGGTAGGATTATGGGGTCTTGTTCATGCATGGCACAAGCTTGCCTTAAGGTGACTCATGAAGTGTTTCTCTTACATGATGTATGCCTAGATAGGATTGTGCTATAGTTTCCTTCCTTGTTAGTCTTGACTAAAGGTGAGAGATTCCCTTGGTTATGAGATTTAAGTTAAGGGATGAGATCCTAAGGTGATTAGTATAATGGCCTAAAGTGGTACTTAGTGTGAGTGGTATTATGGGATGCTACTCACACATTGTACAAGTATGACTTGAAGCTACTTATGAAAGCCTAAGATGTGACTATGCATGCAGACTATGATTAAGATGACCAAAAAGGGATACTTAGCCTGGATGGTATTATGGGATGCTATTCATGCATTGCACAAGTATGCTTTGAGGTTACTTAAAAATAGTCCTTTTACCATATGAATGACTAAGAGTTGAGTAAATATTATATGATGCTTGTGTTGGAGACTTTGCTTATTATTATGATATTTTCTCTTATGCTTATAGTTGATGTTTCATGAAGTATTTCATATGATTATGTCTTATGTTGACTAACCCTTATGATATGCTCTTATGATATTATGTTAGCTAACATATTTAGTACATTTTGTACTAATGCATACTTTGCCTACATTCTTATCAAATGTAGGGTTTGGAGATTGAGTTCCTATCTTGGAGCTAGGTTTCTAAGGCGCAAAGGAGTGAAGAATTGGTGAGTCCTCATAGCTTCGAGGACAAAATCCACTATGTCCTTTATGTCGTTTATTTTCATGTTGAGACTATTGTATGGGCTATGTCCCAAGAGTTTTATTCTAAAGTTGTATTAGATAGTTTGAGACAAAAGTGTAGTAAAGACTTTCACTTGATTTTATGAAAAAGATCTCGATTTTATGGAATAAACTTTTTAAATTTATGTACTTTTCTATTATCTTATGTTATGATATGCTAAGGGCTTGTATGAGATCCCTTCGGGGTCAAGTATGCCATGTTACATCTAGGGTGTACCCCTGGGTCATGACAAACTTGGTATCAGAGCACAAGGTTTAGAATGGTTCTAGGATGTCTCAAATCACGTCTAGTAGAGTCTTGTTCATAAGTGTGAAGCACACCACATTTATGAATGAGAGGCTATTAGATGATTAGGAAACTTTATGTCTTCATTCTCTAAGTCGTGCCATAGAGTTTAACTCTATAAGGTATCTCTCCTACTCCTTATATGATGGTCTTTAGGATATAACTACACGAAGGGCTCTTGCTACAAGAATCGAGGGAGAAAAGGTTGGTTGTGATGCCAATTATGGCAATGTGACTAGATTGGACTTTATATGGTAGACTTAGATGACATCTTTGGGATTGATTGGTTGCATTATGGTTATGGTTATGTGATGGTAGAACCCGACTTAGTCATGATGAGTTTTAGGGTGTGTTAGAGGAGTTGATGAATAGAGTGCTTAAGTAATGCCTAGAAGTGGTAGTGAATGGACTCTTTAAAAAAAAGTAGTAGTATAGTCCACCATGGTTTAGAATCATCTTGTGTGATGGATGTGAAAGTTTAGTTCTAACTAGATCCGACCTTAGAGTTGAAGGAGATGGTCCTTAAGAAGTCCATATAGGCTTACTCCCAAGGGGGAGATGATGTGCTTAGATAGCAAGGTCGTTGAATGTTCTTGATGGTTATGATTTGGTAGGCTTGGAATTCTCACCTTGTGAGGTGTAGTGACTTTGGGAAGTTTAGTCCTGGTTTTGTAGGCTCATATGAGATCTTTAGTGGAGTTGATAAGGTTTCTTGTGAACTAGAGTTGCTTATGAGTGGTACCGGCGTATCCGATTTTCCATGTCTCTTGGATATAGAAGGGTGTTGAGGATCCGACACTCATAAATTCCTTAAAAAGAGTTGGGAATTAATAAGAATTCCTCTAATTTAGAAATACCGGTAGGGATCTTAGATCGGCAAGTTAAGAAATAGAATAATAAGAAAGTTGCTTCCATGAAAGTATTAAGGAGTGACCTTTAGTGTGGGTTTTAGGTGAGGGTGCTGCTTGGGAGGCCGAGGGCCAATGAGATGTCCCAATTTCCTCATCTTTTTTCCGTCCATTCCTCCTTTAGCATTTTAATGATGAGATCCTCATGGTTAGTGCTTTATATGAAGTTATGTGTGTTTTAGATAAGTCCATGATATCCTTATGTGATGCATGTTCATGAAAATTTGTTTTTAGAAAGAAAATTAGTTTTATATGATTAATTTTCCTCATGTTGTAGTGCATTGAGTATGAGTTGCATATAGACTTTATGAGATGAATATATGAGCATGCCTTAGTTCGGAGTTGAGAGATTCCTCCTTATATGAATGCTTTTTGAAGAGTAAATTGCATATGAGCTCCATGAGTATATGTTGAGCATGATTTAGTTTGGAGAGGTAGTTCCTCCTATGAATATAATGAGTTATGAGATTTCATGCATAAATGGGTTGTTAGATGTAGTTCATACTTACTTGTGATGCATTGAGTATGTTTGAGATGTAATTGATGTTTTCTTCTTTGAATTGTGCATTATTTTGATGTTGCATGCATGATGGGCTGCTAGTCTAGAGTCTTTTCCCTTAAGAATTGTTTAGAAATGTCATTCGAGGATGAATGTTCCTAAGGAGGATATATTGTAATACCCCGGAAACTAGTAGACCAAACTAGAGCCTCAAGCTAGGGTTCTAGAGTTTGATGTTGAGGGTTAGGGTCATAGATAAGACTTCTCGTACTTGAATGAGGGGTTTAGGGGTTAAACGTCAAGGAACGTGCTACACCTCGTAGTTTAGAAGACCATCTAAGGTTTGGTTGAGGGTCACAAGAGCAAGTGCCAAGGCAAAGGGGCAAAGCCTAAGCCAAAGGCCAAGCTGCCCCAACCTTGGCAAGCTGCTGCCTCAAGTTCAAGACCAATGGTCTTGACCACGGTTCGTGGGAGCTCTCATGAAGTCCCCTTAGACTTGTGAGAGGCAAGGCCTAGAAGCCAAGCTACTTCCCAATGACCACGAGCCACTTCACGGTCAGTGGTCTTGACCACGGCTCGTGGGAAGGCTCGTGGTCATGCCTTAGGTTTGTGGAGGCCAAGACTCAATAGCCTAGATACTGTTCCAAGACCACGAGCAGGACTACGGTCAGTGGTGAGGACCACGACCCGTGGTGCCTCTCGTGAAGCTTGGACAGATACTGTTCCAAGACCACGAGCAGGACTACGGTCAGTGGTGAGGACCACGACCCGTGGTGCCTCTCGTGAAGCTTGGACAGTAGGCTGCCAAGTGAAGGGGTTTTTGGGAAATTCCCAACGTGGGAGTTATTGGATGGGGTCGTTTTACCTAGTATTAAAACCTCTATATATAATATTTTAAGCCATTTACCACCCAATTAAGTCACTATTTAACAAGACCCAAAATACTCTCCTCTCAAATAATTCTCTCTCTAGAAAACCCAAGACTTGAAGAAGATAGAGCTTGAAGCTTAGGTCAAGAACAAAGACTCCGTTGTTGAAAGATTGTGTTAGGGATTTGAATTAAGGTATTTTAGATTATTCATCTATGGGTTCTTCCACCCATATATCCCCCTTAGATTTCCCCTAATTGTGAAGAAAAATCCCAATCTAGCTAGGGTTTCTTCCTACATTGTGGGTAGTGATGGGTATGATTCCAATTGAGTGGATAATACCCAATTATGATTGATATAGTATTTAATTGTGATACTACGATGAATTTATGTGATTTCCATGGTTATCCTAGTCTAATTGATGAAGTTGAATTACGTGGGTCATTGCCATAAAAAGGGAAATTGAAGGTTCATAGGTGATCTTCTAGAATTAATGCTTGAGCAGTAATTGTCTAAGGCTAGAAACATATATACATGAATTGAACTAGAATAATGTGAATATGATGGGTCTTGATTAGTAAGGCTTGAGATTGACCTACAAGATGAATTATGACTAGAATCACTTGATAATAATGAATGTGATTAGAATTGCTTAAAGATGAAGCTTATGACTAGAATATCTGGAGATCTAGATATGCATGATTATTGTATGAAGTTAAGCTTTGAGAGTCATGCTTGTAATCAAGAATGATGAATCACTAGAGGTTTGACAGTAAAGTGAATGTGATGCATTATGTAGGTTTAGGCTTTGTGAGTAGAGCCTATATGAGAAAAGAAGTCTAATTGGTAGAATTGTGGTGATTCCCCTAAATGACCATTACATGATAGGAATGTGAGGTGAGTTCCCTTACTCCTAATTAATTATACATGAGGTGATTACCCATGTCATGAGATGGAGAGTGTGAGGTGATTACCTTTTATGCATGACTCCCAAGGCAAACGGTGATTACCCATTAGCCTTTATGTTGATCATGGAGGAGATTACCTATGATCCTTATGTGATGATGTGGAGGCAAATACATAAATTACACATTAAAATGGATATGGAGGAAAATATCTATATCACATTAAAATGAACATGGAGGCGAAAACCTATGATTTGTGGATATATATGTATGACTAGAGGTGACTCCCCTTGTCTTTATAATTCACTGATATGTGTGACTAGAGGTGATTACCATTGTCTTTATGATTCCATGATATGTGTGCCTTGATGTGTTTCCCCTTGTCCTTCATGATGAACTAAACATGTATGCCATGAGGTGATTCCCCATTTGCTAAGAGTTATGGTCGTTTGAAGTTGACCCAAAACTTAGAAGAATATTACGAAAGACTTGAATGAACTCTCTTTAGTTCTTTTTGGAACACAATGTGCTACATCTAGTGACCTTAACACTTAGGAATTTTTTTAAATTCCTTGGTAAAAACATACTCACTACGAAGGATAATTACATAGATCGCACTCCCTAGTTTAGCTTGTCTCTTATTATTATGAACTTTTTGTAATTTTGAAAGTCTTTATAAGTCTTTAAATTGTGATTTAGATATTTTTGAATGTTAATTTAAGTTTCTTGTTTTATATTTTGTGTAGTTTCTTTATAATGTTTTGTATTTGATTGGGGCTGAATTGAATTGAATTGAATTACTTTTTGAGGTGGGCAGCCGAAATTGCCAGTTTTTGTTGTAAAAAAAATTGCACAAAAAGCAACAGACATGGTGGTTTTGTCCGCGCTTTTTAGGGTTTTATTTTTTTAAAAACCCAGAAAAGCGACCGACAGGGTCCTTTAGTCCGTCGCTTTTCTGGATTTTTCAAAACTTCATTTCCAGAAATGCAACGAACGACGTCTCATTGTCCGTCGCTTTTCAAGATTCTAAAAAAATTAAAAATTAAGAAAAGTGACGGACTTCGTCACTTTTTGTAAATTAAAAATGCGGCGGACGGCGTTGCATTATTCAAAAAAGCGATGCAGTCTGTCACTTTTTGGCGATGCAGTCCATCGCTTTTGGAAAAGCGTCGAGCCAAAAAAGGCGAGATTGATTGCATGGCTTTTTGACAGTTTTTTAGTAGTGTCCATATGTTGTACATACTATGTTGTAAGTTTAGCCTTAGAGTTTGTGATCCTCCATGATAGATTAATCTTCGGTCTGTGGTTTCTGTCATAGGTCTTTCTGTCAACTTGCTCCTCTTCAAATGTATGAACTGTAAATGTGACATACGACGGTCCATATGTTGTACATTCTTTTTGCATCTTCTTTGAATAGTTTCACGATTGGATCCACGATTATATCTCAATCGAAGGTTGTGGATTTCAGTTATATGTTAATTTCTCAATTTTTTGTGCTTTGGCTATTTTGACATCTAATACCTACAAAATAATATTAGGAAAAGACATAATTCACCCTTGAACTTGTCTCGAAAAGTTAGTTACATGCTTAAAATACCATGACGATCTATTATACATTTGTACTACTCAAAAGTGAAATTATTCCCCCCCCAAAATGTATAACACCACTCTCACAATGAGAGGCGCATCACATTCGTGTTACATTAATTGCATCTCAATGCCACATCTGTCAAATTTTTTTTAAAAAAAATCTCCATGTCATTCAATTGCTTCTTATTCAATGAACATCACCATGGAACCACTACCATTCCCACTCTATTAGTACCAAATCTATATATTTCACCATATAAAATCAAAATAGTTGCCACAAATTTCACCACCTATGATCAAACCCACCATCGGAATCACACCATCACCATCATCCCCACAAAAATTGTAAAGATCCACCACAAATTTCAACAGACATAATAAAACTCATCACAAAAATCACATCATTATTGTAACACCTTACTAAATATCTAAGCTAAGGCCCGAACTATTCTTTATTTACATGTAAGGTCATATCGGGTGATTCTTAAATAGCTCATATGTTTAAATTTCAACTCTTTAATCTGGGATGGATTTGGATATGAATTAAGGTCACTAAAAACCCCTAGCATAAGGTTGAGTTGAAAGCTTCCATACCGATTAGAAAGTTATGACGCCACCAGTTTTGCATAAATATGAGTTCCGAGTAGAAAGTTATGACCATTTTAGTAACCTGATACAATGTAGTGACGAATTAGCCGACGGGAAAACATTAAAAAGGATCGTTTTTGTCTTTCTACCTCTAAGAAAACCCTAAACGAATCTCTTGACTAATTAAATGCCCAAAAAAATCATATTTTCATCTCTTAATCCCTCATTCTCTTCTCTCTCAAACCCTAAGGAAAAACCCTAAGGAAAAATCAAAGTAGAAGACTTCCATTCAAGATTCTTTGAATCTTTTCCAAGATTCTTCTCCAAGGTAAGTCCTTCTCCAAGAATTTCATTCTTTCCAACTCAAATTCCTCCATACAATTATGAATTGCTACTGAAAATTATAATTCTTGGCCATAGATATTTCAAGAAATTCAAGAAAGGTTTTCTTGATTGTTCTCCTTCAAGCCAGGGTTTCAAGGCTTCTAATCAAGTTTTTCTTCAAGATTCTTCAAGAACATTTTTCTTATAGGTATGTAAGGTTATAATAGTGTTGGAATAGTTATTCCTCACTCCCTACATCTACTCTCAAATCAGTAAAAGAGTAATCTACGATTCTATCCCTAGATTTGAGTATTCTTGAGATGAGTTGATTTTGAGTTCTTGAGTTTCTGATTCTTTTTGAAATTCTATTCCTAATTATTGAGTTGTTATATGTTATGCATTAAGATTCTTGAGTAGATTCGTTCATGTCTATATTTCAGCATGAACCCTATTAATTGAGTATTCTTGAGATGAATAGTATTTTTGAGTTCCCAGTATTGAGTTTTCTATATTGTTATTGAGATTCTTGAGTTGATCTGTTCATGTCTATATTTCAGCATGAACCCTATTTTGAGTTATAATTTTTGAGAATCTTTTAAAGCAAACATTTTTGTCTTAAGCTGATTTTCTGAGAAAGCAAAGAGAGTTTTGAAAAAGAATTTTAAAACATGATTAGTATGATAGTCAGGTATGTCATTAATGTTTAAACAGTATGGTATCTAGATATGCCATCAATGTTTATGCAGTATGACTTCCCGAGTCATCAATGATCAGATCACAATATCATTTTTGATATTGTTTTGAGAGAGAGTTTTCAAATATGACTTGAGTAAGAGTACAAGGGAACTAAGTATTTCCAAAGGTATCAGTTTATACATTGAGAAAAGAGAAATTTTGATTTCTAAATGAGTTGATGAGTTCAGAGATATTTCAGAGTAGTTACCTTTTTTAAGAGAATAGTTTGAGCAATTATCTCAAACCAGAGAAAGAGTATGTTTTATACATTTGAGCATGAGTACATATATTATTGGTAGTAGTATTGAGAATCGATATGGGGATGAGTTCAGACAACTCAAAATCCTCATAAACCATCTATGACAACATGGGTAAAGTATCATACTTTTAAATGACTTCTTATTACTTTCGAGCATAGCTTAGCGGATCCACTTAGTTGATGTGTTATATACCTCGACAAGGTATAGGACAATTCTGGTAGCGTGGGCGAGACGTTTTATCATCACGTAGCTCATAGTGATGGTTGTCGGTTAGAGAATCTCCCAAATAGAGTTAAAAAGTGTATTTTTATTATATCACTTATTATGTTGAGGTTCAGAGATGAGTAAGTGTTTTTGTAAAGTTTTAAATGATTTCATTCCTTTAATCCTTTACATTCAGTTGAGTTTATGTTCTATCTATTGCAGTCTTATCAGTTCAGTTATTTGTTATTCAGCTATATTACATACTTGTACATTCAATGTACTGATGTCATTCGACCTGCATCTTTTAATGATGTAGGTACAAGTTCTTAGGATCATCAACAGGCATTTCGTTGAAATTACTTTGCACTTCAGATAGCTTGGGTGAGCCTCCTTGCATTTCGGTGGATTTCACATTTATTTTTTAGTTAGTTGTTTTGAGTAGTTGTTGGTCTTGTCCTGACACTCATCTATATACAGAAGAGGCTTCATAGATAGACAGTGTTGGAGAGTCTTTCAGTTTTAGATGTTTTATTTAAAACTTATGTTTCATACTCAGTATATTCAATTCAGTTTTGAGATTCAGTAAATTGTTGTTAAACGTTTCTTTCAATTTGATGCTTATGTATGCTCGAGTTAGTCTTCCGCTTGTAGTCATCTGGGATGAGGGTTCGCTTGGGGTCCAGTAATGGTTCTCAAGTGCCAGCCACGTCCAGGATGTAGGTTCAGGTCATGACAAATACCATCAAAGGTAGAAACCCACCACCAAATATTTCTTCACCATCTTCATTCCCACTTCATTGTCACCCACCACCCATCACCAATGAATTCATCATTATATTTATTTTTTAAACTCAATCATCAATTTTATCAACCACTAAAAAAGTCAAAGAGAAAATCGAATATAATGGAGATGGAGAAATCTATAAACATTAAAATAGAATATGATTGGAAGGGGGAGCATTCTGGTGGGGTGGATGGAAATCGAGTATGACGGTGATGAAAAATTAAAAAAATTAAGAAGAACAAAAAGATGTGGGTGCGGTGTGAAGAAGAAGACTAGGAGAAGGCATGGGGTGGAGCTGTGGGAAAAAAGAGGATTTTGATTATTATGTTTTACCAAACATGCTTTTATTTTTTTTATTTTTTTTTGCCACGTCAGTTTTTTTGGGGTAAATGAATTCACTTTTGAATAGTAAAGGTGTGTAACAAGTTGTCGTGATAATTTAAACGTGAAACTGACTTTTTGGAACAAGTTTAGAGGTGGATTATTGCCTTTTATCAAGCAATATTCTTGAGTAATTTTAATATAGGAAAAAGGATAAAAAAAATATCCCCCACCTTTCGTTTATTAGTTGACCTTATCTTACTGTTAATATCTAGTTAGTCATACCCATACCATTAATAAACTTATTATGTGTACCCCTCAATTGAATGAAAATCCCCAAATCAACTAAAATTATCCAATTTCCTTTCTTTATCCGAATCCGATCCACTTAATCAAATGAATTCATAACAAATTAAATCCCCAAACCCATCTCTTTAATATTCTTCATCTCCTTCCTCCATTGAAACACTTTGTCACGACCCAGGGGTACACCCTAGATGTAACATGGCATACTTGACCCCGAGGGGGTCTCATACAAGCCCTTAGCATATCATAACATAAGATAATAGAAAAGTACGGAAATTTTAAAAACTTTATCCATACAATCAAAGTCTTTTTTTAAAAGCAAGCAGAAGTCTTACTACACTTTGTCTCAAACCATCTAATACAACTTTTGAATAAACTCTTGGGACATAGCCCATACAATAGTCTCAAAACATGAAAACAAAAGACATAAAGGAAATAGTGGCTTTGTCCTCGAAGCTATGAGGACTCAACAAATCTTCAACTCCTTGCTCCTTAAAAACCTATCCTCAAAAATGGAACTCAATATTCGAACCCTACATTTGATTAAAATGTAGGCAAAGTATGTGTTAGTACAAAAGTACTAAATATGATAGCTAGCATAACATCATAAGAGCATAACATAAAGGTTAGTCAACATAAGACATAATCCATAATCATAATAGATAATAACATGGTCATAAGCATAATCTCCAACATAGGCATCATATAGTCATAAGTCAATCATAAGACATACATCTTGTGCATAGGAGATACATCATGTTCGTGGCATGGTCTATACCTTAGACCTTCATATCATAAGAGTACTATACTCCTAAGTAACCTCAAAACACACTTGTGCAATGCATGAATGGCATCCCATAATACCACTCACACTAAGCATAACCTTGAAGGCACCATATTCATACTTACTAGTCATTAGGTCTCATTCTAAGCTTACTTCTCACAAACAAGAGAATCTTCACATAAGATAAACTTCATAAGTAACCCTCAAGTTATACTTGTGCAATGCATAGATGAAACCCCATAATCCCACCTAGGCTAAGTACCACTTTTAGGCCATCATACTTCTTTATCATATTTGATCTAGCCTTTAGCTTACTTTCTTATAGAGAAGGGAATCTCTCACCTTTAGTCAAACATAACTACTTCTTAGGTAACCATAAGTCATACTTGTGCAATGCATGGATAAGACCCCATAATCCTAACAACACTAAGTATTCCTTTAGGTCCTCATTATTATACTTCTTGGTTGGAAACTAGTCCCTCTCTTTAAACCTTAGAACACTATGAGGTACTTCCTTAAGCACATCTTAGTTTATTATTAGGTTGAACCCTACGAGATACTTCTTTAAGCATGGTTCATTATTAATATGGACCCTCCGAGATACTTCATTAAGCATGTCTAAGTCCATTAATGCTTTTGAACACTTGGAGATACTTCTTTAAGTATGTCTTAGTTCATTGGATATGGAGATTGCTCCTAGAAACCCTAACTCCACTATGTGAAGGCATCCATCTCATGAGACCTAACTTTGGAAAAATCCACACTCTACTACATAAGAGTTCCCCTTTTAACTTGGATAGTCCACACATCAACTAGGTGTGCTTCTCCTTTCAACTTGGAGCCCAGACCCTACCTTGTGTGACACTCCTTCTCATTGTCAATAACCACTTGGGGCCAAGCATACACCCCAAGATTTACTATTAAGCCTTGCTTAACATTCATGTCTCATGGAAGGATGTCCTTGACATTCAATCCATGCTCAAGTTATCTTATCACTTCATACATTCAAGCATTTATAAGGTAGGTTAGGTGAGTATAGGCCTTTCACCATAATTCTACCTATTAGACTTCTATTCATCACCTTAACTTTACTCTCAAAGCCCTAGTGATTGAACATTTGTGACTACAAGTCTTACTCTCAAAGATTTACTTCTTACCACCATCATACATACCTAGATTTCAAGGCATTCTAATCACATTCTTCATTATCAAGTGATTCTAGTCATAATTCATCATAAAGGTTCAACTTCAAGATTTACTAGTCGTGATCCATCATATATACTAAAATATAGTTCAATTCATGTCTACATGTTCCTCATCTTGAAAATTTACTACTCATAACATCAATTCTAGAAGATCACCTATGAATCCCCAATTTCACCTTTCATGGCACAAACCCACATAATTCAAATTCATCAATTATACTAAGGTTAACCATGAAAAACATGTAATATCATCATAATATCATGAATAAATACTAAAAAAATCATAAACAAGTATTATTCACTCAATTGGAATCATACTCAAACACTACCCACAACATAGGAAGAAACCCTAGCTAGAATTGGGTATTATCTTCACAATTGGGGGAAATCTAGGGAACTCTATGGATGGAAGAATTCATAGAGGAATAAGATAACATACCTTGATTAAAATCCCTCACAAAAGCTTGCAACAATGGAAGAATTTGACCTAGCTCTCTTCTCATCTTCTCCTTCTTCTTCATTTCTAGAGAGAGAATTTCTTGGAGGGAATTGGGTTTGTTTTGGGGTGTTGAAATTATGTCTAGGATCAATGTATTTAAGGGTATATTAGGTTTATATATGTGTTCTAATTACTAATAAACCTATCCCACTTAACCCCTAACTAATAATGAATTAACCCCTAAGTCCCCAACTTAAAACAATTTAAGTTCATCACTGTCCCACCCACGAGACCACGTCCACGGACCATGGGTCCACCCACGGCCCGTACTAGTTATCCGTGGATGGTGGTATGTGGCTATATTTTTCATGCCATGACCCACAAGACCCACCCACAAGGCGTGGATCCCCCTACGGCGTAGGTCCTCCTTGTGGGTACCGCCTAGGCAGATTTAGGGACTGTTTTGGGGTCCTCCTCAAGGACCCCTTTGATTGGTCCTTGGAGAGTTGTACCTTGACGTTTAACCCCTAAACCACTCATTCTAAGTAAGGGAAGTAAATTCTACGACCCTAACCCCCACGTAAAGCTCTAGAACCCTCACATAAGGTCCTAGTTTAGTCTGCTAGTTTCTGGGGTATTATACACTTATGGATCGTCATTATCTCCTTATGTCCATCTCTGCATAAATCATGGTTTAACAAAGAATAATAATTTAACCCAAAAGTTTTGGAGAGAATTTGTAAAGAATTGAAAAACAACAAAAATGTGTTTTCACTTTTTTAAAATAATAACTCCTAAAATATATCCACGTGTCTTGTGCATACATGTATCACTATTAACTACTACTTTTATAAATATTCACGTGCATCCATTTCTACATATAGATGTTATTTTAAAAATTTCTTAACACTATATATATAACATTTATTTTAACATCAATTATTATTCCTTCCGTCTCATATTTGTTTATCATTTACTTTTTTACACACTTTTTTGGGAATTTACAAACAAATATGAACACTTTTAAAAAGAACTAATCTCAAGGATAATATAGAAAACTTTTATTTATTGATACAAAATAGGAATTTTGAATGTGACCCACATATTTTATAACGTTCAATTTCCAAGAAGCAGCTAATCGTACAACTATTTTACCGTTAAGTACAACCACTCACAACATCAGTTTCAGTATATATCCCCTCCCATTCCTCCTATGGAGGCATCAAGAACAATGGGTTTTTTTTCAATCCAGGAATCCCCTCCCACTCCTCCTTCTATGGAGGCATCAAGAACAATGGGGTTTTTTTTCAATCCAGGAATCCCCTCCCACTCCTCCTTCTATGGAGGCATCAAGAACAATGGGGTTTTTTTTCAATCCAAGAATTCCTTCTCACTCCTCCTTCTATGGAAGCATCAAGAACAATAGGGGTTTTCAATCCAAATGACTATTCGTCTCTTCCTCTTCTTTATATTTAGGCATCAAGAACAAGAACAATGGGGGTTTTCAATCCAACTGACTATTCTTCTCTTCCTCTTCCCCATATTTCAATCTACCCACGAACCCCAACACAACAGTATACATGAGAGTTTTCTCTCAATCCTCACAAAATTCAGCCTTCCTCAAGGGATTTTACCAACCTCTGTACAATCTTACTATTTTTCCGAGGATGGAACCTTTGAAGTTTTACTGTAGAAGCCTTGTTATGTGGAGTTTGAATATTTGGTTTATTACCCTGAGAAGGTTATTGGATCGATTACTGATTTAGAAGGAATTGAAGTTAAGAGATTTTTGTTGTGGTAAAGTGTGAATGAGATCCTCTGGGAGTATTTACTTGCAAGTTGGGTTTATTAAACAAAAAGTTTGATATCAAACAGTTTGAAACTCCTCGTTCTTGCCAGGACAGTGCTTTGGCCTTGTGTGGAGGACCATTTCTGAGACAGGTGATTTTGTAATTTGATTCATTGTTTTTCTAAAATTGTATTAAGATATACTTGATTAAGTTGTATAAGAGGCATAAACAATCTTTATGAGTTCTTACCATTTATGATATTCTCTGGTCTCGCATATATCAACATGGTTTTTCTCTTAATATTGATATTATTGTGTAAGAGATGAGTGAGCCCTGTATGGAATAAATACTTGTGTAAGGGAATTCAAAAGTTGTTGTTTCGCATACCAACACTTGCAGTAGTCTGGCAAGATTGTCTATATGCAATAGTCTGGCAAGATCGTCTATATGGTTGTATTCTAAAACACTGGCACCTAAAATGCACAAAGAAGTAGCATATTCCTAGAAGCATAAATTAATATCAGTAAAGGGCAATAAGGGAAAGGGAAAATTGAACTTGAGGGGTTTGGAAGGAAAGTAACAACAATATTTAATGGGGTCCTCTATAGAGGTGCCCTAAACAACTAAAAAAGAAGGGGAAATGAGAGGGGAATATTACATAGGTGGGATTCGATCCCTCATTTTGTAGATTAAATGGTTCCTTTAGAACATTGGGAAAAAACATTCATTTGATCCATCCTCACAACTTCTTCTCTACTATTATCTTGGTCTAGTTGAACAACTTCTACAGCTTGCAAAATCATGTTTGAAATCTAGCTCACATATATGGTCAAATCAAATCCTAGAGTCTAAGAGTATTAGGTTAAGCAGGACTAGAACAGAGTACTTGGAGTGTAAGTTTAATGATGTAACACATGAGACGGAGGTGCATACATGTATCACAATTATGTCAAATTTACCAATTCAAATTGTGAAAGTGACCCACATTTTCATAACGTTCAGTTTTCAGGAAGCAGCTGATCAACACAACTATTTTACCGTTATGTACAACCATTCATAGAAACACTTTCCCTCCCACTCCTTTTCCTCCTCTTTCTATGGAGGCGTCAAGAACAATGGTGGTTTTCAATCCAACTGACCATTTTTTTCCTCCTCCTCTCATCTCCTTCTTCCTTATCTCTCAATCTACCCATGAACCCCAACACAATTGTATACCAAATCCTAACTAAATTCAACCTTCCTCAAGGGCTTTTACCAAGTTCTGTATAATCTTACTCTCTTTCCAATAACGAAACATTTGAAGTTTTACTGGAGAAGACTTGGTATGTGGAGTTTGAATATTTTGTTTATTACGCTAGTAAGGTTACTGAGAAGTTGAGTCGTGGGGTTGATTACTGATTTAGAAGGAATTGGAGTTAAGAGATTCTTGTTGTAGTAATGAGATTCAAGTGGATTTTTCGTCACCTGGGAGTATTTACTTTCAAGTTGGGTTTATTAACAAGAAGCTTGATATCAAACAGTTTGAAACTCCTCCTTCTTGCTCCGGTCTTGTGTGGAGGACCATCTCTGAGACAGGTGATTTTCGAGTTACCATTCTTTTTTATTCATTGTTTTTCTAAAATTGTATTTAGATATTATTGATCAAGTTGTCTACGAGGCATAAATAATATTCTCTGGTCTCATATATTTCAACATGGTTCTTCTCTTCAGTGATGGTCAAATGTGAGTGAGCCCTTCATGGAATAAATAATTGTGTAAAATGTGAGAGAGCCCTTCATGGAATATATAATTGTGTAAGGGAACTGAAAAATTATTGTGTCCTGTTAGAATATGAATAGGTTTATACAATCCTATTAGAATAGGAATAGGTTTATACAATCCTATTTAGAATAGGAATAGGAATACAAATAGTAATATGGATAGTAAATAGTATCCTACTTGGTAAAGGATTATATTCTAGTGTCTATAATATGGTCTCAATGTAATAATGTAAAAACAATAATAATTCAATAATATTTTTCTCTTATATTTCTCACATGGTATCAGAGCCTCTACGATTTTCATAGAAAATCAAAGAGCTTCCGCTGCCGGCGGGTGGCACCCATATATGTTGCCCATCTAGCCAATGATTATGTTAGAAAAAGTTGTATCACCATGTATCTTTCATGTAACTATTTTCTCATATCTAATTCTTATAGCACCGTGCCATCTTTTCGATGACTACTTTTTCATATTTAATTAGTGTAGCACTGTGCCATCATCCAGTGATTAGTTTTAAATATATAATTTGTGTAGCACCGTGCCATCCTTCTGGTAACTACTTTTTTTTTGCATATCTAATTTGTGTAGCACCGTACATCTCTCCGGACTACTTTTCATATTTAATTTATGTAGTACCGTGGATTGTTCCGAACTATTTTCTCATATCTGAGTTGCATAGCATCATGTGTCTTTTTAGTGACTCCTCAATTTTTTTTTGAATAGTTCCATTCGTCTTTCCGGTGACTCCTCAAATCTGATTTGCGTAGGATTGTGCCATCATTCCAACCCTAGCCGTATAATTTTCCTTTTTCAGTAGGGTCATGCCATCATTCCGACCCTACCCATAATATTTCTTTTTTTCAATGGGGTCCTTCCATCAATTCGAACTATCCTATATAATTTATATTTTATAGTTGGGTCGTGACATCATTTCGACCCTACCCATATAATTTTATTTCTTAGATTATGACCACTTTTAGCCATCAAATCTAATACTCTGGCATATGAGCATGTTCCGACCAGTTTTTCTGTGACTTGTTTAATATCAACTCATCTATTGATTCCAACATGATCCATATACTTTATACTAGATTTTGAGCACTTTGTTGCTCAGGGGGAGTTTAGTATTTCCTGAGAAGATTAAGCTCATTGAGATTGACTGACATTATGCATCAAATCCAGTATTTAATGAGAAGACAAGCACATTGAGATTAACTGTCACTTTTGTGAAGTCGACGAATCAACTTGCAGATATCTCACCAAGCCCCTCATCGATCATCATATTAATTATATTTGTAACAAGCTAGGTGCATGAATTGTATGCATTAGCTTAAGGGGGAGTGTTAGAACATGAATAGGTTTATACAATCCTATTAGAATAGGAATAGGTTTATACAATCCTATTTAGAATAGGAATAGGAATACAAATAATAATAGAAATAGTAAATAGTATCCTACTTGGTAAAGGATTATATTCTAGTGTCTATAAATAGGGTCTCAATGTAATAATGTAAAAACAGCAACAATTCAATAATATTTTTCTCCTATATTTCTCACATGTCCCATACCAACACTTGCAATAGTCTGGCAAGAAAGATTGTGCATATGGTTCTATATTGTAGACTAAACATTGACACCTAAAATGCACAAGGAAGCAGAAGATTTGATAACTTCCCTTTACAACCTCTCTACCCCACAAAGGTAGGGGTAAGGTTTGTGTACAACCTACTTTCCCCAAACCTCACTTGTGAGACTCCATTGAGCATGTTGTTGTTGTTGTTTCTATATGGGCAAAGTAAACCTTGATTATGTTAGTTTCATTGTCAAACCATGTCGTTGATTAATTTTCAAGGTTTGATGGTGTAATTAGTTTTGAATGATCTTGTATTCCCAGTTGGTGCAAGTCTTTATTCTATTGGAGAAAGGATGTCTCCTATGCAACTAAATATTGTGCTTATGTTTCTAGATATGGTTCTATATTGTTTCCGTAGCAAGATCAGGAGAAATCATTTTTTCCAGATTCTAATTGTTACTCTTGGACTCTTGGTTTACTCATTGTTTCTTGTCTTGTCTCTTTGACTGGCTTTGATAGAGCTCCAATTCTACTGCTCAAACTTCTTTGCAACAAACGATAAATAAGGAATAGGGGAATTTGTTATCTGGATGCTTCCTCCTTTTCTAGGTTTTACTCATCATTTATGTTTTACTTTCTTAATTCACAATTTTCCTCAACAGAATGCCAAATTTCCTACTTGAGAAGAAAGGACAAGTAGCGACACTGGATGTTTCTGTCTGGTTGGAATTTGGATGAAGCCATTACTCAACAACATTATTATCAAGGTTGACAAACTTCATTCAAGCTAATTTCATCTCAAATGATGTTTTGGAACACTGCTACTTGAAACGTCGAGTAATTGTGGACAGTCAATAGGTGAGCACTTCTATTGATATTAGATATGAAAATCTCTATAACAGGTGATCATACAGTCCTTGAATGTCAATCGTTGGTGCCTTTATTCACCCGTAATAGAAGCTGGGTGTTATACCTATGAAGTTATTGTCTTAACTCATAAGCATATTATTTTCTAATGACCTATCTGAAGAGATAATGGGAAAATGCATAGGATTTTATTGTTTTTCTTGATAAGTTAAATGCGATGGACTAATATTGAATAGAAGCAATAAAAATTGAATAACAGTTGTAGATATAGTCATTCTTCTTTTTTAATAATGGTAACATTCTATATATTAACACGTATACTATACCAATTGTATAGTCCCCCTAAAATAATAAACAATTACAAATGAAAGGAAGCCTTCTTATCTATGTTTCTTCTTACTGTTGTCAAAAACATCAAAAATATCTTCAGCTTCTATTAAACATTCCTGTTTACACCAAAATAATGAGCAACTAAGCATTTCATCTTTAACTTCTAGATGTTGTTGATATGTGCAATTAATAAATAAGTCGTTAGTGGTTAGTTTGGTTAGTGGCCATGTGAGTCGCAAGTTCTAGTTTGTTAGTCGGTTAACACACTGTAGCCCAGTTAGTTATAACTAATTTTGGGAGACTGCCTTTAATTCATAGTGTATAAATAGGAGATCAACCCCAATTGTAAAGGTATCGAATTGTAAAGATCAATACAAATTATCTTCTCTCTCTCTTCTCAATTCATCTATTCTCTAGAACCAAATGTTCAAGAGCAATTCAGCTAATTTCCTCTTTAGGCTTAGTTTGATTTCTTTCTCAAATTATCGGTACACATCAGTTGCGGTGCTTGTCCTCAAAACTCATTTGATTTCTCTCTTTCCAAATAGTGAACCGTATACATGTTTGAAAATCCTCTCTCTCCTTTTGGTTGGTCAAATTTCCAACTATCACGACCCTAGACTACCTCCTAGTCGTAACACATGCAGTGCTTAGAGCCACAAGTGACCCAAACTAACCCATGGCCTAGCATGACACTATGATTTATGTAAACAATAACTTCAGTGAATGCGGAAGCTAAACTGCAATAATTGAGTAGTCTAAAATGTAAAATTTAAATACTCAAAAGCGAGTTCATCTGAAAACAATGCCTCTACTATGATGAGTTGCTAGGACAAGCCCCAACTAACTCTAATTGTTTGAGAACTAAAAGATTTAATAATTAAAAGAAATATAAAGGTTGTCCTAGAAAGATGAGGACTCACCAAACGTGCTGCTCAGCCGATCAGAAGTCGTACTAACTACGGGTTGAATGCTAAACGTCTAAACCTATATTATAAAACAATGTAGCGTGAAGAGTATACGGTCAGTACTTTGAATGTATTGAGTATGTGAAACGACCGAGTATTAAAGCATGTAACTGATAAATGTTGAAAATTGGGATAAGTGACTACAAGGTTATGCAACATCTGAGACTGGACTGTGAGAGATATTAATAACCAACATAAAACTATATGAGCTAAACATGGAGCTCAATGTTATAATTTCCATCGAAAAGGGCCCAATATACCTTGCTAGGGTATAGAAGGTGATCTGAGCTAATGTGGTACCAATAAGTTGGTGTCCATAAAGGACTAAGGAGTCAGTCCTGGTCTGACAGGTGACCCTTATAATCCTATAGTGGCACATAGTTTTGGGACTTAGGTATTGCTACTAAATGTCTCAGTCCTAACTTATGATGAACATTCATCCCTAAATCCTATCGGTGCTACGTAACACTTCCAACTGAATTTATACTGATACTATAATGCAAATAAACTAATAATACTTAAAGATATTGATAAAACTGATAATCTGAATAACTCAGGAATACTGTTAAACTAAATAATAACGGATATATACTTTGTCTTAAAGCACCTCTAAATCACGAAAACTGATAATAAGTGACATGCAATCTAATACAATATAGTTCTGAGTTGTGAAAAATATTTATGCTTTGGGGGTTCATGAAATACTACTTAGAAGTGTACTGATTTAGAATCCATATGTAGTGTAGCTTGGTTATCACAAATCGATGACATCGGTTCAACTCCTCCCATCTTCAATTCTTGGAGAAGTTGTCTCAACCATATAAGTTCACACGTAGCTAGTGCCATAGCTCGATATTCTGCCTTTGCGCTTGATCTAGCTATGACAACTTGCTTTTTACTTTTCCAAGATATTAGATTGCCTCTAATTAGAACACAATAACCTGAAATGGACCGCCTGTCAGAAGGAGATCCTGCCTAATCTGCATTAGAATATCCGACAATATTGGTATGTCCCTTATCTTTATGCAATAAACCTTGTCCCAAAGAGCTTTTGATGTATCACAGGATGCAAATCACTGCATTCTAGTGACTCACAAGTTGATTGCAAAAAGTGGCTAAATACACTAACAACAAATGAGATGTATGGTCGCGTGATCGTAACATAGTTGAGTTTATTAACAAGTTTATGATATCTACTAGGATCTTATAGAGGCTCCCCCTGTCATGGAAGGAGCTTAGTATTTGGATCCATTGGACTGTCCACATGTTTGCAATCCAACATACCAACGTCTTTGAAAATGTCTAAGACATGTTCCCTTTGAGTAATAGCAATACCATGGCCAAACTGTGCTACTTTAATGCCTAAAAAAGTATTTCAACTTGCCCAAATCCTTAATCTAAAAGTAACTGAGAGGTGTTGCTTGAGTTGAGCAATACCTTCATGATTATCTCTTGTGATAACAATATCATCAACATAAACAATTTAAAAGATATGTTTTCCATGAGATGAATGTCTATAGAATACAAAGTGATGAGTTTCTGTTTGGCTCTTTCCAAACTGTCAACAACTCGAAAACGACCAAACCATTCTCTGGGAGACTGCTTGAGACCATAGAGGGATCAACGAAGTTTACAAACTAGTCTAAACTCCCCTGAGCAACAAACCGTGGTGGTTGCCCCATATATATCTCTTCAGCAAGTTCTCCATGTAGGAATGCATTTTTTATGTCAAGTTGAAAAAAGGGACAATGATTCATTGTTGCCATAGAGATGAGAAGACAGACGAAAGCCATCTTTGAAATTGGTGAGAAAGTATCTCAATAATCGATGCCATAAATCTGAGTGTATCCCTTAGCAACCAGTATTGCTTTGAGACGATCAATAGCTCCATCCAAACCTATCTTAATTGTGAGTACCCAACGACAACCAGCCGTGGTTTTGCCTTCAGTTAAAGGAACAAACTCCCAAGTACCATTATCTTGCAAAACAATCATCTCCTCAAGAATAGCTTGACGCCAACCTAGATGAACCAGTGCTTCTGCTACAATCTTAGGAACTTTGACTGATGACAAGCTAGTAAGGAAGGCATGATATGAAGGTGACAGGCGATGATAACTTAAATAAGCATAAACATGAGTTTGATTGACAGTAGTTCTAGTACCTTTGCGAAGAGCAATGGCAAGTTCATCACTTCATCTCATATGTGCTCGACCGAGGCAGAAGGCATTGTTAGAGATCAAGTAACATTTGCAGAGATCAAATACTTATTGGTAGAGGGATCAAAGCATTTGTAACCTTTTTATAGATGATAATACTTGAGAAAAACACATTTAAAACCCTTGTGCTGAAGTTTATCTTTTTCGAGGGTAAGGTTATGAATAAAATAGGTGCAACCAAACACATGTGGAGGAAGGGGAAACAAATTTTGTTTCGGATAGAGGATTGAGTGACGGTTCCGGTACTGCAAAACAGATGAAGGCATGTGATTGATTAAATAACAAGCAGTAATAACGGCATCACCCAAAAACGTAAAGGGACATGATTGTGAATGAGAAATGTTCGAGCTGTTTGAATTAGATGTTTGTTCTTTTACTCAGCAGCTCCATTTTGTTGAGGAGTATGTGCACAAGAAGACAAGTGCAATATGCCCTGGAATGACATAAAAGAAGAGAGAAAAGTATTCTCAGGTATTATCATTGATTAACTTTTTAATGGAAATACCAAATTGATTGCAAATTTCAACATGAAATTTCTGACAGATAGAGAATAGCTCAGATCTGTTTTTCATTAAAAATAACCATGTGTACTGAAAATAGTCATCAGCAAAAGTAACAAAATAATGAAAGCCTAAGGAAGAACTGACACAACTTGGACCCCATATATTCGAATGAATGTCAAACATAGAGTTGGCCTTATTATTAACGCGTTTGGGGAAAAAGAGGCATGAGTGTGCTTACCAAGTTGACACAAATCACATTCTAACAAAGATAAACTAGATAAATGGGGACTATTTTTTGCAATTTCTAGAGACTTGGGTGACCCAATTGACTATGGAGCAATCCAGAAGAAATAACGGAAGTGAAAGCAACATGTGGTGTTAGGATAAAAAGTAGGTACAATCCCTGTGACTCATGTCCTTTTTCAACCACCTGTCCTATACTCCGATACTGCACAAGAACAGAATCATCAGAGAAGTTTACAATGCATTTCAGGTTTTTTGTTAATTTGCTAATGGAAATTAGATTATATGGACATTCAGGTGCAAAAAAGGTTGATTTTAAAGGTATGGAAGGAAGAGTATGAGTTTTACCTATCCCTTTTACAATCTTCTTTAATCCATTCGCTAAAGTAAAAGTAGAGAAGGTAGAAGGGGTAGTAAGAGTAGAGAAAGTGTTTTTGTTACCAGAAATATGGTCAGAAGCACTAGAATCAAGAAACCATTGTTCCTGAGACAAAGACTGTGCGACATAAGCAAAGTTACCAGGTTGTATTGTGCAAGCAGTTGTTGATTGTTGCCTTGATGTTTGGTATTTAAGGTAGTCATTATAGTCTGCTCAAGTTAAAGTGGCAGATTGAGATGATCCATCCATTATGAGTCTTTTTTTGTCACAAAAAGAAGTTCAGGAGAAAGATAGATATGAGACTCAACAAGAGATATGAGACTCGGCAGTTTTCTGATATGGTTGATTTAGCAACCAGTTGACTGATCCCTCTATTTTTTCCATTTTCTATTACTGAAATAGAAGTAAGAGGGAATAGAAGTAAGAGGGCTGAAAAACAAGTGGCTCTGATATTTCGAGAAATTAGAAGAAGAAGAAGAAGAACAAAAGATATTGAGAATTGAATTGATTGATCATTCTCTCAAGTTGATGGGATTAAATTGTTGTTACAAATAATGTAAATAAGGAAAGAAGATGATCAAATAGTACACAATCTCCTAACTACCTAATTAAAGGGATTATGGAATAATCTCATATCTAGACTATTTAATCACATTTAAGTATTCTCATATCTTCACTATCCAAATATACCATAATTAACCGATGGATTCACATAATTAAACTATCCAAGAAGAATAATGGAAAATATAGTGAAAATCATGTTGTCATAAGAACCCTAACTTTTATAGAAATCATTATCTGAAAAACTAGGTTTTTAGTGGGACTCAATGGGTGAAAGGATACTCATTGATGAAATTTCACATACTTGGAATGGAAACCCTAGCTTGATTCATTGAACTGAAGCTTGAAGATGAAGAACCCTAGTTCTTGCTTGAGAGGAGTTAAGACCTACTGATTCTAATCTTTGGGTGATGGGCGTGAATGGGGAGGTTTAGGTCGATTAAATTTTGCTTAATCCCTCTTAGAATAGGCTAAAACGACATAGTATGAGAATTAAAAGAGTAGAAAAAAATCAAAACAACCCTGAAGGAAAACTGTTGGCATCTTCCACGAGGGCTGTTTATGGTCTGTGGATTGGACTACGGGCCGTAGATTTCTCTCGTAGAAATTAGGCCTAAATACTGGGTTTTTGAAGTTTGATCTATGAGACCCATTTACGTTCGTAATTCTATTTACGAGCTGTAAATGTGGTTCATAAAAGTCAAACAAAAATTCAGTTTAGGGATTTTGATCCACGAGCCCATCTACGACCCATAAAAGCATCTATAGCATGTGGTCCTTGCTCGTGAAACTCGGGCTTAATTCCAAATCTCTGAAGTTGGTCTACTGATCCCATCTACGATTTGTGGTTCCATTTACTATTATAGATGGCGTCCTTAAATGCCAAAATATCTGCAGACCTAAATTTCTAGACTTCTGATAGCTGCTCTGAACTTTAGAACTGCTAGTGTTACAATAATTTACTCTTTGGGAACATTTGTCCTTGAATGGAGTCATAATAAGTTGAAAAGAGTAGGGAAAGGTTTGCAAATCCGGAACTTAAAGCTAAACACTGAAAACTGATGGAGTGACTAACTCCGAACTAAAACATTAAACGTGGAGTGATTTCATGAACATGCATGCATACTTAGACATGGGATTTAATTGAAAGACATGAATATGAAAAGATTACTATGGAGGAACTATTACCTTACGCTGGAACTAAACCAGAAGGAAAGACATGGAGGTACTTCACCATCATATCTTCTTCTACTTCCCAAGTCTCTCCTTCAACCAATTGATTCCTCCATAAAACTTTTACTGAAGTGACTTCCTTATTTCTTAACTTACAAACCTGACAGTCAAGAATCTCGACTGTTACCTCTTCGTAAGAGAGACTATCCTTCACACCAACACTCTCTAAAGGCACAACTAAAGTGGGATCACCAATACATTTCTTCAACAAGGACATATGGAACATTGGATGCACTGATGCTAACTCTGCTGGTAAATCCAGCTCATATGCCACATTACCAAAACGCCTCAGAATCCTATAAGGACCAACATAACGGACACTGAGCTTTCCTTTCTTACCATACCTCATCACCCCTTTCATGGGTGAAATTTTTAGATATACTCGATTACCAATAGCAAATTTAAGCTCTCTTCTCCTCACATCTACATATGATTTCTATCTACTCTGAGTCGTTACCAACCTATCTCTAATAAGTTAAACTTTCTCCTTAGCCTCATGAACTGATTTAGGCCCTATCAAAGCCACTTCACCAACCTCAAACCACCCTATACGAGATCTATACCTCTTACCATAAAGCGCCTTAAATGGAGCCATCTGAATGCTTGTATCAAACTCAATAAAAGGCAATTGATCATTCCAATTACCCTTGAAGTCTATCATGCAAGATCTCAACAAATCCTCTAAAGTCTGAATAGTCCGTTCTGCTTGACCATTTGTCTACAGATGAAAAGTTGTTCTAAGCTTAACCTGAGTACCAAGATCTTTCTGAAATGACTTCCAAATTAAAAGGTGAACTGAGTACCCCTATCTGAGATAATGGATAAAGGAACCCCATGCAATTTCACTTACTCTTGAATGTAAAGTCTAGCATAAACCTCGGCTGAATAAGAAGTCTTAACTGACTGGAAATGTTATGACTTAGTCATCTAGTCTTCTACCACCTAGATAAAATCATGTTGTCGACGTGTGTGAGGCAAACCTGTGATAAAATTCGTATTCAAATACACCCACTTCCAAGTAGGAAAGCTGATATCGTGAGTCATACCTCCTAGTTTTTTTATATTCAACGTTAACTTGTTGGCAATTTGGACACTTAGCCACAAATTCTGTAATATTTTTCTTCATATGATTGTATCAATAAACTTCCAATAGGTCACGATACATCTTAATGGACCTTGGATGAAAAAAATATCAAAAACTGTGAGCTTCTGTTAAAATTTGTAGCCTCAATCCATCAACATTTGGAACACACAAACGATCCAGGTAACGAAGCACACCATCTCCCCTTTGGAAAAAGCCTCCATAATCTTTTTAAGGACTGCTTCTTTCAATTCAATTAAGGTTGGATCATCATCCTCTTTTGATATAATACGGAGTACAAGATAGAGATATTCAAGGGATAATTAAGAAATTGAGGAGGGATATAGAAGAGAAAGAAAGAACAATCCCACAATTGAAGTAAATTAGAAACCAACAAATATAGATTTGTAATTCCCTAATTTTAACAAACAACTACAAGATTAAATTCAACGAAGAAGAGAATTGAACTCATACATAAATAATCATACCAAAAGACATTAGATCCAATGTAGAGACAAAGGGATACAACTCACCAAGAGTATTCACCTAAAAATATCCCCTCAAATAATCTTCATTCTATTCTATTTATACCACTAGGGCTAACTAAAATAAGAAAAGACATAAATGCCCTTAATTACATGTACAATCATGCTATGACCAAAAAGACCCTAAAACATAATGTTAATCTTTTCTTGTATTGATGCTTGCTTTTCACACTCTCTTGAAACACTCTAAGCTCTTGATATCAAGTGAAAATCCTTCCATGTAATGATCACTTCCCGGACTTGCATCATTCTCCCCTTCTTGAAAAGAATTCGACCTCGAATTCGAACCTTTCAAATTATAGAAGGTAATTAGTGCCCAAGCCAAAAATAAGCTTCCAAACATGTTACATACCAATCCCCAAAATGCACACTTTTATGATAGAGCCAAGAATCATGAAGTCTCATAAAAATCAACTTTTTAAGCATAGTACCACGGACTTGACCCAAAAGTATACCACAATCATAAAATAGGTCAAAGAAATCAATGATCTAAATATTAGCACTTTCAAGTCAAAACTAGTTTGTTCAACAATTTGGACTAAATAGTTCCTCAATTCACAATTTGATTGTTCTCCTCTAACCACAAGATTAAGAGAACTAACAATATCATTCACAACCCTTAAACACAAGTATGCATTTACTGGAGCAAACAAAAATATCAATCCCAAGACTTTCATGAGTTTCTCATTTAGTAACTCACAACATGAAACAAATGACAACATTAAATAATTTTCACTAATCACAACAACATTGCTACTATAAAGGTCAAAGGCATATAAATTACCTCCATGACTTTAGAAAGCCCAAATATAAGTACCAGCCATTCAAACAAATCCGTCTTGACTTTAGAAGACAAAGATACCTCAAACCTTTTGTAATCCAAGAAGATGCTCAAGTATCTTACCTCTTTGTAGATCCTCTTTTGATGTTGTTTCACAAATAAATCAAGAAGGTTAGTAAACTCATCAAAAGAAGAATTATCACATTTACCCCTAAGTACTAGCCATTCAAGCAAATCACACTCATCATGCTCCATTGCAAGAGTACTACCACAAAGCATATCCACGTCCTTACAAGATAAACAATTGTTACAATCAAATTCACTTGCCAAGAGACATTCATCATCAATCACATTTTTAGTGTTTCTAGTAGCTAAAGAGGAAATAATTTCATCATTATCACAAGAATTCAATTAACGACCATGTTTTCCCATATTTGTCATATCACTAGCTTCAAACCTTTTAAACTCACAATCAATAACAATTTTATCTCCACAAGCATATTCAACTAGTGTATGACGATCATCCATTTGCATACAAACACAAAGTAAAAAATCATCAACCTCACCAAAAGATGGTATAATATTCACATTCAAGTCACTATCAAGCTTATTTGAAGTAACAAGAAATTTATGAGTAGTCTTTTTAGCTCGATGAGTACTTAAAGAACCTTCCTTACCTTGATTTTTTAAAATTATTCTCACTTGCTCACTTGAAAAAGTATCCCCAACTTTACTTGCTTCACTCAATTCTTGAATTTTTTCCATGCTAAGTCGTCCCTTTTTTGCTCTTCTTCAGGAATACCTACAGAAGAAGTAAAAACACTAGAAGAACAAGAATTCAAAAGGTTAGAGTTAGAATAAGAAAATCTCTCACTCACTCTCTTGTTTTTCTCTTATCTCATCTTTTTTTCTCTCACTTGCCTCACTTTTCTTCATTTCTTCTAGTGACACCCTACTCCCATTCTTCAACTTTCTTTTCTTTTGTGCTTGTAGCCACTCCCTTACTTCATTCAAAATATCCCCTCTTTTTTTATCTTTTGAGTTGTCACTATCCACTTTCTTACTCCTCTCTTTCTTTTCTCTCTCATTCATTTCATTAGGAGTGGAATACGCTCCAAGGATCCCTTTTGAGTCATTGGGATGAATCTTCACTTCAATCTTCAACTTGGCATCACTAGAAGCTTCAAAAACTCTACTTGAATTGTTGGATCGACTCTGAACATCAATTTTCAAGTTAGTAGTCTCCTCTTTCACTTTCTTTACTTCCTTATTTGTTGTTGAAGATTTCTTAATATCCATAGGAGTTAAGACATGATTTCGTTATATCCAATCTACAACAACAAATTTTCTCAAATTCCTATCAAACCAAAATTTATTATGTTTGAACCAAGGATCTCCTAAACACTCCAAACAAGTAGACAAAGGATAAACATAACACCAAAATTCCCTCTTGATAGCTCCCATGGTAAACGACGAACTTCACCTTTTTGTCTACCTACCTTCCACCAAATTTATATGGTGAACTTTTTGTATGATGAGTTATCTCCAACCACTCAACCAAAGATGGATCAATAAATATGGTATAACACAATTTATCTACTTCTAAGGTGCAATCAAAAGTGCAACACTTTCATATCCTTCAACAATGACTTCAAATTTAGTCAAACTTCCATTAGGCTCATGCTCTTTTTTTCTAGTAGAATCAGTACTACAATTATCATAGAATGCTTCACAATAACTTCTACAAGAAGTAAAATTATGAGACAAATTGCCCCTTTCTTCGTAGTCATTCAAACCTCAATTGTAACTTTTTGAACTATAAAAGACATAATTGAGACAAGAAAAGTGGTTAGTAAAAAATAATGGACCTCACAAGTCACTCCCTCGCATGTATCTTTCAAATGATTGCACTCAAATTTCTTTCCACTCATGTATACACTTAAAGATTGTAGGCTTGAGGACCACACTCAAATGATTTCACCACTCAAGGATATCCCTTAGTCACTTCATGGATTTACAATCTCAAATTAGCTCAAAGCAAGCTTTCAAGTATCAGTTCAGAATGGAGTTTATGTCACCAACAAACAACGACAAAATACACTAAAGGACTAGGAATAAAATAAACACACAATGAAATTGTAACACCTCAAAAACCAGGCCTAGCAAAAAATTGCAGAATTTACCTGAAGCAGTGAACCACGGGCACCTTCACGGTCCGTGGTCTTGATGACAGTCCGTAGTGGCGCCCGTATAGTCGAGGCAGTGAACCTCCCTAGCCAGCCCCTTAGACCCCCACACTTAACTGAGGACCATGAGGACCTTCACGGTCTGTGGTCCTTCACACGGCGCGTGGGGGCATCCGTGGAGCCTTACCAGTAAGCCCCTAGCTAGTCCCTCCAGACCACAGCCCAAGTGGAGACCACTGACACTTTCACAGTCAGTGGTCCTTCACACGGGCCGTGGTAGGGCTCGTGGACTCAGACCCTCAACTAGTGGTCAACAAGTCCAGACCATGACCTATTTTAAGTCAGGGTTATTTCGATCTTTTCCTTATTCGTGGGACACCTAAACTTTGTCGTTTTAACCCTAAATTTCATGGTTTTAGTCAGCTTAAGACTAGAAACATAACTAGAACTTACCCAAGTCAAATCTTTAATCAAAACATAGAAAATTAGAAGCAAGAGAGGAGAAAAAGGTCAAGAACCCTAGTTCAAGAACGCAACAAGGTTCCATCAGTACCAGCCCCGAAATCTAAATATTTCTCCATGGAATTCATCACCAGGTATGTGGGATTTCACTAGTGAGTTCCTTTCACCCATTAGGTCCCCAGTTTTCAGTCAGTTTCTTAATTCCCCTACTATGACTAGACCTAGGGTTTCTTGAATGTTAGAAATATTGGGTTCTTAGCTGTTAGAATGATCCAAATTAGATTAGTATGTTAATATTCAGTTTATTGCATGAATTCCAGAACCCTAGCTATGTATTTCTTTAGTTCTTGAATTACACATGCTAGGTAAGATATTTCAGTTGTTCAGTTA
>JAJONZ010021456.1:0-32694 GCA_029582445.1 Solanum paucissectum
CACTTGGTTTTTGAAATATTTCTTTTATAAATTATCTAGGAACCAACTTAGAAACTAAGTAAGTCACCTTAAACTTGTTATGAATATCAACAAGGTTAAGTTATCCTTATAAAATTCGAGTTAACTTTTCAAGCTTATTTGGAAGAACATATCAAGTTCCATGAGATTGTTATATGTTATACCAAAGTTATTATGGGGTTATGAGAACAAGACTACAAATGGGCCAAGATTGGCAACATGACAACAGTAACTCATAAGTGTTATAAATCCATGACATGACATGCTATGCATTCTACTTCCGAGCTATAATCGGGAGGTATGGGGCCTATTGCCTATATTTATACGTATGAGACATAGATGGCCACAAGTTGGCGAATATGATGCCAGTTCGCTACCGGAAAGCACCACCATTTCTAGCATTTGGTTGGGTATGTCATGCATTTGCATCTATATATATATATGTATGTATTCATGACATACGATTATACGAGCATACCATGCATATTTAAGTAGTAGGGGGGGGGGCTAAAGGTCACCCATGGAGATTATTTGGGTTTCAGTTCAGGTGGTATCTCTATTACCCTTTTACAGTAAATGGTTACTATTTTACTTTTCGCTTTACATACCAGTACATTTTTATTCATACTGACGTCCCTTTGCCTGGGGACGCTGCTTCTTGTTTTGTGCGAGCAGGTACAGGCAGGGACTCTAATCGACCCACCTGCTAGGATTCAGGTTCAACTGTGAGTTGGTAAGCTCCATCTTATCCTGGGGCTATGAGAGGATGTTTACTTTTGTTGTACAGTTTGGGTATAGTCGGGGCCTTGTCCCGACAGTGCTTATGTCACTCATAGAGGCTATTGTGGACACAATATTCTGGGTTTTCTTTTTTGTGTAAGTAGGTATGTTTTCAGTTGTGGCCTCGTCAGCTAGATAGTACATCTTTATTTTTTTTTGGTTTGTCTACCATTGTTTGTATGGTTATTCTCTTTCAGGTCATGACCTCTAGGTCCAGGTTCACTTTTTAAGAGGTTGTGCTTCCTAATATTTTTGCCTCACAAGTTTGGTTTAGTTATTATGTTTCAGTGGGTAACTCGATGTATTAGGGTATCGAGTGTCAGTTACGCCCCTATTTCGGGGCGTGACAAAAATCATCCATAAATACCTCAATAGTGTCCTCTCCAATATCAGAAAATATCGACATCATGCAACGCTGGAAGTTCGCTGGAGCATTACACAACCTAAATGGCATTCGTTTGAAGGCAAAAGTCCCGAAAGGGCATGTGAATGCGGTCTTCTCTTCGTCTTCCAGAGCTATCGAGATCTTATTGTAGCCCGAATAACCATCAATAAAAACAATATCAACCCTTACCAGCAAGGAGGTCCAACATCTGATCCATGAAAAACATAGGGAAGTGGTCCTTTTTTGTCCAAGCATTCAATTTCCGGTAGTCCATGCATACTCTCCATCCAGTAACGGGCGCATCAGACCAAGCTCATTTTTAGCATTAGGTACCACAGTAATCCCACCTTTCTTGGGCACACACCCAACCACTATCTGTAATGGGATAAATGACTCCAACATCCAATCAGTTGATGATTTCCTTTTTCACTACCTCTTGCATAGGCGAATTTAGTCTCCTTTGGTGCTCAATACTAGGATTTTAATCCGGCATGAGTTTGATTTTATGAGAAAAAATGCCAGGAGGAATCCTAATAATGTCTGCAATAGTCCACCCAATAACCCGCTTGAACCTCTTCAACACAGAAACCAATGCCTCAACTTGTTCCGCATTCAAATTTGCCGCAATGATGACCGGTATGTACCATCTCTCCCTAAGAATACATACCTCAAATGTGATGGCATAGCCTTAAGCTCCATTTTTGGATCCTCTTCAACAAAAGGTTTTGCGGATGGAGAGTCACGATTCTTCATATCTAACTCCAATTTCTTTGGTTTGGAACACAATTCAAACCTATCAAGTGAGGCGACCAATTCATCATAGTCTTCAATACCATCACCCTCAAAATTCATCATTACCGCTGCAAGTGCATCAACACCCAACCTCTATTCAATAGACACATCAGAACCTCGCTCCACAATATGATTCACCACTGACACTGACTTGAGATTACTTTCCTGCTTCATAGACCTACATATATTAAAAGTTACCTCTTCCTTGTTCAATCAGAACTTTATCTGCCATTTCTCCATATCGACTAAGGCGCGCCCAGTAGCAAAGATTAGTCTCCCTAGGATGATGGGAACCTTACAATCAACCTCACAGTCAAGTATCAAAAAATCCACCAGAAAAATAAACGTCTCCACTTTCACAAGTACATCTTCTAGAACACCAATGGGCTTCTTCACAATTCTATCGGCCATGAGTAATCGCATTGCCATCGGTTTTGGAGCTCCTAAACCTTACTTCTTGTAACCAGACAATGGCATCAGATTAATGCTCGCAACCCAAATCGCACAACGCCTTTGCAAAATGCAACAACTTGATGGTACAAGGAATAGTGAAAGCACCAGGATCCCTTTCTTCTGCACTAGTGACCTAGTAGCAATAGCACTGGAATGTTGCAACCTATCTTTATCTTCTAAATTGACGGCCCTCTTCTTAGTCATGAAATCTTTCATAAACTTTGCATACCGAGGCATTTGATCCAAAGCCTCTATTAACGGAACATTGATGGAAAGTTGTTTCAACATAATAATAAACCGGCGGTATTTCCCTTCTTCATTCTTCTTAACCAACCTCCATGGGAATGGAGGTGGGGGTCTAGGCATGGGGACAACTTTTTGGGTTATCTCCGCTTACTTCTCTGTAGCATTCTTGGACTCTCCAGTAACCTCAATCTCCTCATCATCTTTTTCAACCACAATTTCAACCTCAGACGGCATAGGTGGATCAATGGTTTGTTTACCCCCTCGAGTAGTGACTGTCATACAATGCCCATCATTCTTTGGATTTTGGATGGTGTTGCTAGGAATGTGCCATGCTGACGTGGGTTTACTGTAGTGGACAACTGATTCATCTACTGCTCGAGATACTTAATTGACACTGATAAGGACCAACCCTATCATTTCTGTTTCCATAGTTGTTCCGGTTGTAGTTGTTGTCGCGATTGTAATTCCCATCCCGGACATACTGACCTTCTCGGTTGTTATTGCCATAGTTCCGGCCTTGATTTCCTTGACCTTGGCACTAATTATCCTAGTTGGAACCTTGGGCGTTGGCTCGGGAACTCCCCGTCTAATCATTTACCACAAAAGCATCTTCCTCATAATAACATTACTCAATCGGTGGTGGTGGAGTCACGGTATATCAGTTATCGAGTTAACAACCATTAATAGTTCACACAATTTCCATTTAGAATTACTAATGGACTAATCACGAATTTACAATATGCAGTAGCCAGTTGAACTTTTACCTGTTAGTCCATTCCTGCATAAAACACTTGATAAAACTTCATATTAACCTTGAAAGAGAAGTCAATATTGCCTAAACTAGCAAACTAAAGAGGATTCCTCATAACAACCAAACCAATTTCGATATTAACTATAAAGAGAAACCATTACAACACTACTAACGAAAACCATTAATGATCATAAGACCATTACTAATAAAAACTTTCTCATTAAGATTGTAGTATTAAATTATTACAGTCATATCTCAGTGTCTCAGTCACTTTAAAAACAAATACTTAAAGTAAGGGAACCAACTATTTGAACCTCAATTTAGATACTTAGAGAATGATATTCAATAAAACTCACTAGCGTGGGAGCAGTGACAGTGAATCAATGAGTGATGTCGCAGCTTTGGAATATTATTGTGAAATTTGAGTGTCAACTATAAAGTCAATGTAAAGAGTCTGAAGGTTAAACCCTAAAGGCTAAAAGTTCCTAAGGCCTTAAGTGATATAAATATAATTAATTAAACTTGTTATCAGGTTATCGGGTCACCTGATTAGAAATATGGCCAAACGTAGACCTGAATCGATAAGCCGATTAGAAGTTTATAGCAAACCAATACCCGAACCGTTAAACCATAATCCCGAACGATTGACCCAATAACTAAACTATCGGTTTCAGTTTGGTTTTGAACAACCCTACTCTACGTCTTCTAATGGGGAGAGTTGTACATATTGTTAATTTATAAATCCATTTATATAAATTGATCATTCAACAGAATTTGATGGATTAGCTATGATAATTCATTGTAAATGTTTTTAGGTAACTAAAGAAAATTCAAAGTTATTTATTTTGGAGGTGAAATACTTTAAACTGTGAAAAACAGTATTTTCAACTAGAAAATTAAAAGCTCTTCCCATTAAATAGTATGCTGACATTAAGTAATATAAATTTAATAATTATAATAATAATAATATTTAATTAATTAGATATTTTATAACATAGAGGTAAAATGGTAATTCAACCTTGCACTTTAGATCTTCCCACTTTTAATATTTGGTAAAAGAATTATATTAAAATACGATAAACTTTAAATGATACACTCATATTTAAATATTTTTGAATTGTCAATCAGGGTAACTTTTCCAGATATGCAAATTGTATTTTCAAAAAATCTGAGACATTAATATTCTTATCTTGGAATTTAAGATCCTCTTCTAGCCATTGAAGAAACGATTAAATAAGGGACGGTGCCAGAAAAGTTACACAGGTGAATATTAATCTTAGAATTTGGATAGTAACCTAAAGTAATTATTGAATGCATATAATACACTAAAATTTAATCATGCTAAAATATAGGGAAAAGAAAAGCTAAAATTTCGAAATTGACTTCTGTCAGCAACGAAATTTTTTGATCTTCACGTTGTGGATTTGCCTCTCTTTACTCTTCCAACTCGGCGAGGAGCTTCGACTTCTCTCGGTAATTTTTGATACAATAAAGTCATCCTATGATAAGAATCTAATCGGGTATCCACCAATATTTCCCTATATTAGTTTCACCTTGGTATCTAGAAGCTTTAGATATTTGGGAGGCAATCGAGTAAGATTATTAAGCAATTTCACTACATGAATACCTCACATGACTCAAATAATTAAGATTCATAAAGACCATACAACTATAATGTCTAAGACAAAGGCCTGTCATGTCTCTTCAACAATTTTCACTCGTATTATTCCTCTAAAATCAGCAAGAATAATCTGGGATTATCTCAAGGCAGAATACTTTGAGTTGCGAAAGATGAAAGATTTGGAAACCATCAAGGAACAATAGCAAATAAAATAATATTGAAAACCATATTTGTGAAGCAACAATAGAAAATTGACAAAAACAAATTTTGCATCACATAGGTAGATATAAAATATGTCTGTAATATTGAATAGGGCATTCATATTAAGTTAATGTACACAAAATACGTCATTATCATGTCTCCTATGTTCTTGCATTTCTATCATTAAGTAAAGATAGGATGTTCCAATGACTATTTGTCAATTTGATTTTTTTGAGTGTCACTAAGAACGAAGATCTATTGTTCACCTAATTAGCCCAACACTTCTCTACCAACCTACGAGGAATTGGTTGAAATTAGTAAAAATAGAATCAAGTAACATCATACGTCTACATAATTCCTTTGCACCAATGACTAAACAAGAATTTTTTAATGCCTTTCATTCAAGTAAATGATCTTTGCAAAGGATTCATAAAACTTTTGATAACTATGGAGCAGTGTTGACACCCAGTTTTAGCATAACATTTCAAAATTCATAATTTTTAAGTTTTATTTATTCAATAGTTCAAAATATTTTTTAAAATTTTTTAAATAAGTTTATCGATATCTATTCTTATTTGTCAAAATTTCAGGATTTTTTATGAGTAAATATTAATTACATTATTTTTTGTCGCAACCGTTTGACTACGTTCAAATATTTGTTCATTTTGATTAAATCATTATTTTTGTTAAATTGCATTTTTTTACATGTTATTAGTGCACAGTCTAGAAATTCATTCAAATATGGATGAAATTTCATACACATATATTTTATTAACTAGTGGTTTCGGTCCATGATTTTTAGATAATGATATTATAATATATGTTGTTCTTTTAATTTTCTATTTAACCTATTTCTTAGTCATTAAGTTAAAAAGTGGTGAATGTTTTATTTAGAATAGAAGGAAGAATTCAAAAAAAGTGTAAAAAAACCCTAATTTATCTTTCTAGAGCTGTAGCCAACACCCAGCTCAAAATAGCAACCCAAACCACATGTTACTCTCCTATTCTCCACCGGAACACCACCTCAAAACCCCACCAGAAAGCAACACTCCAACAGCAGCTCAACTCACACCAACCAGCCACACAACCTTCATTTCCGAACAGTCAACGAAGCTCCGATGGAGCAACAACAACCGAAAACAACCACACAAACCTTCAAACCGTCATAGGAGCTTAAAGCTCCACAAACACCACTAGAAATCATCTAGACCCACCCTCTCCTTATTTCCTTTTTCTGGCAAAGCCATCCAGCAATCCCCCACCAACAATAACCCACAAGCAGCTCCAAATAAATTCAGAAACAACAGCAAAACGAACCCCAATCCCTATCTCCCTCTTCGCCATATTTTCCGACGAAACCTTGCCGAAACACCACTGAAAGCAACCTCCATCTTTTTCCTTTGTTTTCTCCTTTTTCCAGTGAGCAACAACCAAGCTCAACCACGAAGCTCCATATCCAAATCGCTACCCGACCCACTTCTTTTTCGTCCCCCATTCCCAACCAAAACCTCACCAGAAAATCGCCTAAACAGCCACCAAATGCCGCCAGTCCCATTCCCCTTTCCCTTTCACGTTTTCTCCTTCTTTTTAACAGGTGCTTTGGCTCGATGGTGAATGACAACCAGTTCTCAAGCTCCCAGACCAGCAAATCAACAAATAACAACAACAATAGTTCCATTTCCAGCCAACTCCATGAACTCCGGCGAAGCTTCAACACTTTGACAAATAAGAAAACTCCTCCAGTGGTTAGTTTGTTTCTTTAGTTTAGTTTTATTTTAATTGTTGATTGATACACTTATATGTTCTAATCTTAAATCTAATTATCGTAATCACTTTGGATTTTGGTTTGCTCATACATTTATTTTGGGGTTAATTGTAGCGATTATTATTAGTTGTCCGATGACTTTTGTTAATGCTTTATTGTTGATTTAATGATTATTTTTTGCATTAGTTGCTAAATTTTAGTATTATTTTGATAGAAAACTTTGTTCTAGTGAGTTTTACATTGTTTGGCTTATGATTTAGTTTATTTACTTTACATTGTCTGTTTCTTTAAAAAAAAAAAAGAATCAATAAATTATTTACTATTATTGCTATTGGGTTGTTTGCCATTGTTTTATTTGTTTCACTTTTTGGATTGTTTTAACTTGCTCTTCTTTAAATAAGTTTTTACTAATTTTGTACCCTATTCATTATCAATTGTTATTATTGTTACTTTATTACGTTGTTATAATTTAAGGTTGTAGTTTACATTATATTGTCTTTCTATAAGTTTTCCCATGATTTTATATTTTTTATATGTTAATTTTGGCCAATGAAAAAATCTTTCCATCAGTTTTTGAGGCCTCCCCATTTTAAAAGACGGAAATTTAGTTTAAGTTTATATATATTGTATGTCAAAATTGGCCGATGAAGAAATAACCGTCGATTTCCAAGGCCTCCCATGTATATAAAATGGATTTTTATTTTATGTTATTATTTATTTTTATTTATATTTATTTATCACTAATACTTTTACTAAGGGTCTTTACGGGTACACCAAAATCGCTTCCCATTGAAGCTAATCGAATGGAGTTCGAGTTATTTTTTTTATTTGGTATTGTGTATATTATCGATGTTAGGCAAACCTTAGGCCGTTTATTATATTTTTATTTTATTTTATTACTTGTGTATATTGTATGTTTGTTATACTCGTATACTACTTTATCTCCTCCTCAATTTGAAAAAAATAATTCAGTCGGGACCCACAGTTGTGGATTTCGAAAGATGCCTTACACCCTTCCTTCGAAATAACTTGAACCCTTACCTAGAATCTAATGGTTTCGAAGATCATTTAATTGGTTTCACAGTTTTTTCTGAAAATTAAGTGGTGACTCCTTTAAAATTCATTTATTCTTAAAATTCTTTTAACATTAAATTAATTGATTAATTTTTGAGTCACCACGACGTTTCTCCCTATTTGAATAAAATAGGGATGTAAACAAGCAGCATTGTAGAAAATCCTTACTTTCAAAACTACTCAAAAGAGGGAGTAAGAAGAAAATTGAAATAGGTAAACCAAACAACAACTCTGGAGCAATGAAACTACACAAGGGAAATAAACATGCATTTGAAACCATACCATATTATATCTAGCATCTCCTGTGTGAAGCAACTTAACTCCCGAGCTCGTCAAGCTGAAGAGCCATATCCGTTATAAGATTATCACATATGTCAATAAGATCGCGGGTAGTATTCCTGTTACTCTAATTTCTATCATATTCCGAGTCAACATGATTCTCTGTTGAGCCAGGAGGCACGACTTTGCGAACCACTGTTTGACCAATCTCCAGAAAATGACAAGGAGAATTAATCTTTGGAGATTGGTCAAACATTGGCTTGGAACGTCGTGCCTCCTGGTTCAACAAAGAATCATGTTGACTCGGAATATGACAGAAATTAGAGTAACAGGAATACAACCCGTAATCTTATTGACATATGTGGTAAACTTATAACGAATATAGATCTTCAGCTTGACGAGCTCGAGAGTTAAGTTGCTTCACACAGGAGATGCTAGATTCATTATGGTACGCTTTCAAATACTTGTTTATTTCCCTTGTGTAGTTTACTTGCGTTGGAGGTGTTTTTTTGTTTGCCTACTTCAATTTTCTGGTTACTCTCTCTTTTGAATAGTTTTGAAAGTAAGGATTTTCTGCAATGCTGCTGCATAGTTATCAAAAAATTTATGAATCCTTTGCAAAGATCATTTACTTCACTGAAAGGCATTAAAGAATTCTTGTTTATTCACTCGTGTAAAGTAATTATGTAGACGTATGATGTTACTTGATTATGTTTTTATTAATTGCAACCAATTCCACACAGGTTCTTAGATAAGTGTTGGGCTAATGAGGTGAACAATAGACCTTCGTTCTTAGGGACACTCGAAACAATCAAATTGACAAATAGTCATTGAAACATCATATCTTTACTTAATGATAGAAATGCAAGAACTTAGCAGACATTAAAATGATGTATTTTTTTTACATTAACTTATTGTGAATGCCCTATTCGATATTATAGACAGCTTTTTCAATCATGGTCCCAGAGTCTTATATATCCTATCTGATGCATAATTTGCTTTTGTCAATTTTCTATTGTGTTTTCACAAAATATGGTTTTCAATATTACTTTATTTGCTATTGTCCCTTGATGTTTCCTACTCTTCCATCTTCTGCAACTCAGAGTATTCTGCCTTGATATAATTCCAGATGATTTTTGCAGATTTTCAAAACATAATACGAGTGATAATTGTTGAAGAAACACAACACGCCTTTGTCTTAGACTTTCTATTTTTTTTGTCTTTATGAATCCTAATTATTTGAGCCATGTGGGTATCCATGTAGGGAAATTGATATAAAACTTCTAGGTACCAAGGAGAAAACTAATATAGGGAAAGACTTGTAGATACCCAATTAGATTCTTATCATAGGATAGACTATATTTTATCAAAAATTATGGAGACAAGTCGAAGCTACTCACCGTGTTGGAGGAGTTAAGAGAGGTAGATCGACAACGTGAAGATCAGAACCTTTCGTTGCTGACATCAATCAATTTCAAAATTTTAGCTTTTCTTTTTCCTATATATTACTATCATTAAATTTTAGTGTATTGTCTGCATTCAATAATTGTTTTAGGTTGCGATCCAAATTCTAAGCTTAATATTCACTTGTGTGACTTTTTCGGCACCGTCACTAATTTAATAGTTTCTTAAATGGCTAGACGAGGATCTTAACTTCCACGATAGGAATACTAATGTATCAGATTTTTTAAAATACAATTTGTATATCTGAAAAGGTTATCGTGATTGACAATTCAAAAATATTTAAAGAATATATGAAAAAAATCTAAGATAAAGAATAACTTATCCCAGTGAGTATAGGACAAATGCATGAAAAAATAATTAATTCATTTCAAACTACAAAAATCATGAATCAAAAGTTCCAAGATAGACAAGAAAAGGCATGCATAAGCCACAAAAAAGTAAAAGAGAATAACAATGTTTTGAATTCTTTTGTCCTTCCATTTTGCCCCATCTCTAACCGTCGAGCATTGGAAGTAATTAACCAATTAAGCTAGAGGCGAATCTTGGATTTGAAGATAAGGGGGCACTACTAAGAGTGACCCAAGGGTAAGGCTGGGAGTGGCACAAGGGTAACATTAACATTTTTTGGAGAAGTCATCATAGCATTTTTTGGAGCATGTATTAAAATAAGATTATTCATATCTATAAGAAGGTTTTCAAGCCAATCCAAAAAACCTTAAAAAGACCTTTATTTTTTGAAGACTCACTTTCATCATGACCTCGAAAAGACAATCGAAATTCCAAGAGAAACCTTGCCACATTAGCAGAAGCCTCTAAATGAATTCGATGCTCACTTCTTGTTTTGTCATATTGCTTGTTAAAAGCAACTTGAATGGATTGCGATTGACTCTCAAAATATAGCATCTTGTTGAAACACCTATTGTGGATGCTATTTACTTCACGAACGTGTAAATTAAATCGTTCTAAACTATGATTCCAAGTCTTAAAACAAGTTTTCGTGATATAAATCACCTACATTTCTCTTTACATAAGTCTATCCATCTCAAATCACAAGACTCTATCCATCTAGAATCACAAGAATCAACAACAAATTCTAACAAAAGAAAGCATAAAATAAAGAACATACCAATTTATATAGAGATAAAGGAGTATGACTTTAATTATGTAGTGAATAATAATTTTAAGTTATATATTTTCTAGCAATGTTATATGTTGTTTAGAATTGTGCAAGTTATAGATTTTCTAGCAGTCTTATATTTTGTTTAGAATTGTGCTAGGGATTTTAATTGTTTTAAGTTAAAAAAGGGGGTGGGGCCAGATGAGGTGGCAAAAATGAGTTTTAATAAAAGCAATTTTAAAAAAGGTTTAACTCTAAAGAAAAAACTTATTTTAAGGTCGTGCTGCGAGTGGACGACTTCAACCAATTCACCCAGGCAAATTTTAGTTATAAGGGTGCACAATTAAATATATAAACCTTTATCAACTATATATATATACAATTTTTTTTAAGGTTACCGGGTGCATGTGGGTCCCCCCGACTTAAGCAATCCGCTCTTGGCATAATATTTTAAGTTTAACTGAATCTATATGATTTAATAGTTTTTTTTTTCTAGAATGAATATAATAGCCTCCTATTATTGATAGAGAGCAATATAAAAAATATTGATTTGTAATTTGTATGTGGTGAATTGGTTTAATGAAAAATGTTAGCACCAAAAAGTAAAAATTGAAATTTGTGTATCTTTCCTTCTATTTTATTATCACAATCAATTAATGAATTAAAGGAGCAAAAATAAATTATAGTCACTGATAGTTTTTTTAATATAAAAAATATTTATGCTTAAAATTTAAAACTAAACACATGAAAAAATCAATAAGATTCAACATTCAATATAGAGACATTTAAAAAAATCATATCTAAAAATATATTTTTTCAGTGAAAGCAAGGTTCGAATGAATTTTGAGAATAAAGGATTGTTTTTAAATTATTTTTCCATGAGAGGAAACTATACAACTAACAAAACCTCTTTAATTTCTTATTACATAAAAACAAAAGATGCAACATTGATTTAATTATAGCACTTAAAAAGACAAATTAAACAATTCTAGTCAAAATTCATTAATTGTATTAATAGATATATGAAATCTATATAAAATTAATCAAAACTCAGTTACTAATATTTAATGTCAGTATTATAGATACTTGAATCCATAGTTAAAATATGGCTTGCTAAAATCCAAAATATCCTCACACTCTCTCTATATAGCCTACGGAAAAAATTTCTTGGATTAACATATATATATATATATATTTAAATATCATATCAAATGATTAATGACGATCCAAATTTACATATTTTTCTATAAAAAAAAAATACCCCCACTATGCCAAAATAAATAATAAGTGGTTTTTAAAGAATGATTTTCAATAATAATTTGTAAAGTTACATTCACGGCCCGAGCCTACACTCCGAACGCGACTGACACTCGAAAACCATTGCTGGCACCGAGCAAAACCTTGGCCAGGCTCAACTCTCAGCGGAAGAGTTACTCAACAACATATGAACTCAAAAGTAAAACTTTACTTAAAATCTCAAAATAGATACTAAAAATATTTTAAATAAAACATTCACTGGGACAAAGAGGCAACTCAAGTCTAGAACATCAACAATGAAAATGAAACAAACTTCTTAAAACTCTATTGTCTATGAAGCTTATACTAACTGGGATGGACGTTTGGACAAGACCCACGACACGATAATAAACAAGACTGAAATGGAAACTCAATGTGAAACCCTTTGGAAAGCAAGGAGGCTCACCAAATCTAACTGGACAACGAATGGATCAACAAAGAATTGGTTGTTGATCATGATTACTAGTTTATGCATCATGAAACGATGCAGGCCACATCATATCACTCTATTTAATGTAAGGGGAACACTGAACATAACTTGCAAGCTTGAACTGATAAAAAGGAAACCATACTGACCTTAACTCTACTCGACTCAAGGATACTCAAGAATATAGAAATACCTAACTATGTTCAATATAAAAGCAATAATAAGATGCATTGTAAAGAAAGTTGTTAAAACAGTAATTTGTTACTCAATGTATTTAAAAATATAATAAAACTCCTTTACTCTTATCTGTATGTAAAGATACAAAATAACTCAATTTGGGAGATTCTCTAACCGACAATCATCATTGTCACACCCCGAGGCTACCCCCTTGACGTAAAAACGGGACCTAGGATCACGAGTGACGCCAAGCTAACCCTAAGATGACATATAATAAGCAAACTAAACATATCTATGAAAAGATGAACTAATGCGGAAGCTAAATCAATTTATTACTGATAGTGGGGGATACCCAAAACTTGTCTTAATATATAAAATATACTAAGAGTTTAGTGATACTGAATAATCACTTAAAACTAAAGTTGAATCTAATACTATGTCTGGAAAAGCCTCTACTAACTAGAGTTTCTGGGACATGTCCCCAGATAACCCTAACAAAACTGAAACTGAAATGAAAGACTGAAATAGAAAACATGTCTATTGTCCTCGAAGTATGAGGACTCACCACTAAAGGTGCTAAATAAGGATTGGGAATCGATCTATGCGTGATCTGGATGATGAATATCGAAACCTACATCATGAAAGGATGTAGCGCAGAATATACGTCATTACTTGGAATGTACTGAGTATACATGTTATGGAATATAGCTGAACAAATATATAAGCTTAACAAATGTAACTGAGCAATAACATAATCTGAACAGAAACATAGATACTAAAATATAACTGAAAACTTAGCTAAATGCAATGACCAAGTACTAATCATGAACGTAACATGCTAAGACTGAATACTGAAGTATACCTGAAAACTTTGTCAATACAATAGAGACTGAATGTGGGAGCTACTATTAACCACATAAAACCACGTGAGATAAATGTGGAGTCCGATGTATACGCCCTATCGGGAGGACCCAATATACCTTGTCAGGGGTATAAAGGCATGACTGGTGTGATAACTAAATCTGATGCCCACAAATGGGACTTATAAACCTATGGGGGCACGTAGTTCTGGGATTATGAGGGTACGCTGCACCCTAGTCCAACTCAGTGCTAAGCCTACTCCCAACTGGAATATGTGTATGACATAACATAAATGAAATACTGGATTTGCTCAATATTCTTACATGCTAACTGCGAATGCATCTTTTATGTATTGACAATGAAACATTTGAAGTATGAGGCATGTATACATGTTTAACTGACCTAGCAAGTGTAATTTATGAACTAAGAGTATCTACACAACTAGGATTTTGAGTTTCATGCAAAGAACTAAGCAACGATTTGACAAAAACATGATAGTTAGATTAGGAATACAATAACAGCTAAATCACAACCAATCTCAAAGGTTTTAGAAAACCCAAGGTCTAAACAAGATATATGAATAAAAAATTTGATTGAATTCTAGAGACCTAGTGGATGAAAGGAACCCACTCGTGAAATCCCACAAACCTGGTGATGAATTCTATGGAGAAATCCTTTGATTTCAGGGCTAGAACTAAAGAAAACCTATTGCGTGTTCTTGAGGGGTTTGGTCGACTATTTCTCCTCTTTTGCTCTAAGTTTTGATGACTTTTGGTGAATGAATTGCTTAGGGTAAAGGCTGACTAGAATACTAGGCTAAAACTGACAAAAAACAAAGTAGTTTAGGGGTTTAATGATGTAGTTTAGATGTCCAATGCATAGGGGAAAATACCAAATTAACCCTAACTTAAAAGCTGACGGGGTCCTTCCATGGAGCCACTGATGGATCGTCAAAGGGACACGGCCCGTCGAGTGGGTCATGGATTCTTGTCTAATGGCTACTGATTTTAGCACTCCCCTCTACGGTCCACTTCACGGACCGTGTGAAGGACCACGGACCGTGAAGGCCACCGTGGTTCTTCCCTTGAGGCTAGGGGGCCTACTGGTTCAGCTTCACGAGCCTCACTACGAGCCATGTGGAGGACCACATAAGGTGAAAGATACTGTGATCCTTCACTTGGACTGGGGTTCTGCTGTCTCAGGATGACGGACCTATCCACGACTCATCAATAAGACCACGGCCAGTGGTGGGCTTTGTGTTGTGACGTATGAGCCCTGGTGGCTCTGTCTTACTTCCACGAGCCTTCCCGCGACCCGCATGGGGATCCATGGCCCGTTAAGGGTCCCGTGGTCCACCACTTGTGGAAGGGTGTGAACAACGATTAGGGTGACGGACCGTGGTCCTGATCACGGACCATGAACCTCTTTGTGGTTCACATGTTTTCTGTTGTTCTCTATGATTTAATTTTGAGGTGTTACAATATCTCCCCCTTGGGAACATTTATCCTCGAATGAAGGCTAACATAGATGGGTATGGAAGGAAGGAGCTGTAATCCCTACCACTAAGTACTAGAAATTGATATTTGACTGAACTGAGTTCCAAAAACATGCAAATATGCTGAAAATGCAAGAACAACTGAAGGAACATTATACTAAGACTAAATTTATGCAAGAGTAAACTGAGAGACTGGAGAGGAATTATTACCTGAAACTGAAACGGAATTGGAAGGAAAGAGATGAGGGTACTTGGCCTTCATAGCTGCTTGTGTTTCCCAAGAACCTCCCTCTACAGACTAACTCCTCAACAAAACCTTCACTGAAGTGAATTCATTTTTTCTCAACCTGCGAACCTGACGGTCAAGAATATCAACTGGCACCTCTTTATAAGTGAGACTATCCTTCACAGCCACACTCTCTAATGGTACTATGGATGCTGGATCACCCACACACTTCTTCAACAAGGAAATGTGAAAGACTGGATGAACCGCTACTAGTTCTGCTGGCAACTCTAACTCATAAGACACGTTACCAACCCTTTTAAGAATTGTGTAAGGACCTACATATCTAGGACTGAATTTCCCTTTCTTGCCAAATCTCATCACCCCCTTCATAGGTGACACTTTTAGAAAAACACAATCATCTATCTCCAACTCTAAGTCCCTTCTTCTCACATCTGCATAGGACTTCTAATGACTCTAAGCAGTTTTAACTCTATCTCTGATGAGCTGAACTTTTTTCATAGCATCCTGCACCGAATCTGGCCCAAGCAGTGTTGCTTCACCTACTTCAAACCAACCAATTTGAGTTCTGCATCTACGCCCATATCATTGGCCTAGGTTCTGGAGCAAAAGGCGATCTAAGTCGTAGCTCGCCAATCTGGTTGGCGAATCGCCCATTGGTACTCTATATCACCTAGTGAACTGCCCCATTAATGAGCTTACTGGAAAATTGGGCGAGCCAAGGGTACACTTGGCGAGCCTAAGTGTCCAAAGGGTGAGCATAGACGGGCAAGATGTAAATTTTTAAGTTTTAACTTTGTGGGTCGTTAGTTCTTTTCAAAAGTTGAGTCCTTATTATTCTATTCCTTTCCTAGAAACTATATAACCCTTTTAGACTTAAATCCTTTCAATTAAGTCACTCCAAATAGAATTAAAAGAAGACTCATTTACTCTCAAAGATTTCTCTCTCTAAACTCAAGGAAGAAGAAGGGAGCCATTGAAGCTAGGGTTTGTGGATTCAATGTGTTTCTTCCTCAAATTTCGTGGGGATTCAATAGAAAGGTATGGTATTCTTCATCCTTGTCTAACTTTTCATTCAAGGAGCCAATTCAAAGAGGATTTCAAGTTATGAAAACCTAGGGTTTTACTCAATCTCATGGGTTCTTTCATCAAACGTTTTCAAATGGTTTATAATGACAAATTATGATTGTATTAGTATTTAATTGATGATTTATCATCAAAATACCCTATGAACCCATGAATTCTCTCAATTCTTAAATTGTGCCTATATGAAGTGGGTTTGTTGATCATGAATGAATGTTGATGGATTATGCCTAAATTGATTTAGGTTGTTGAATTGTATCACTATTCATGCCAAATTGAAGTAATTAAAGGTTTTTTAGTAACTTGTGATCATGGCCTTGGACAGGGCAAGTTATGACCTAATTACATGTTGAAGTAGAATTGTGCTTGAGCTATTGATCCACTTGAAAGGTGGAGTTGTTTAATTACTATGTATGATTATGATGTGAAGGATATGCATGTGATTTCAATGATAGAATGATGATCATGTATAGAACATAATTGTGTTAATGTTGATAGTATATTCTCAATTAAGCATTCATGAATGTTGATGATAGAATGTGAAGGGTTTTCTTCAATATTATGTATATATTGAATTGGTAGGCTTCATGCATACTTTTCTTGTATAAATGAAAGTAATGTGATGATGTATATCTTGAATTGGTAGGCTTCATGCATCCTTTCTTGTATAAATGAAAGTAATGTGATGATGTATATCTTGAATTGGTAGGCTTTGTGCGTCCTCTTCTTGAATGAATGAAGGTATAGTTGATTGTTGAAAGTTGAGTTGGTAGGCTTAGCCATCCTCTCTTGTGTTATGAATGTGTCTTGACTTGATGTATATGAACCGTTGGGCTTAAGGCATTATTTTCATAAATGATCTCATGTAATAAAGACTCTAGAATCAATCGGCTAATGGAATTCCTTTTTTAATGAGTCATTGAACCATGAATCGATTGGCTTATGACATTCCTTTCATGAGTATAAGAATGTAATTAGGAACCCTGAATCGATAGGCTTATGGCATTTCTTTCATGAGGACTCTTGAGCTATCTTTGAATGTACCCTGGATCGATAGGATTATAGCATTCCTTCGGTGTGTAATGATGTAACTTGGGTCGATAGGCCAATGACATTCCTCCCTAGTACAATAATGTAATGTGAATGAAATACTCTATGGGAATAGAGGCTAAGCACCGAGCGGATATGGTAAGATGGAAACTCTCCTAATGTTAGACTAGGGTTCCAATGAATTTCTTTCTATCCCATAACTATGTTCCCACATAGGATATTAGCCAGTGGATTCTATCCAAAGCTAATGTTACCGGTCTACCTTAGTCAAGTAGACCACCTCTTTATGGTGTGGGGCCATATGACACCGGATTCCATGATCTAGTTCTCATGGTCTATGTCGATTACATGCTTATTCCCATCATGTGAGATGTGCATTATGGTTTCTTGACGAGTTCTACAAAGTGTGGGTAGTAGTATGGGATGCTATCCATACATTATAGGAGTAGGCTTTGAGAGGGTCATAGTGAGTTCTCTAAGTCTTAATGACTAATGTATGAAAGTCCTCTTATGATGATGTTAATGAAGTATGTTGTTTTAATGTCTAATGAATGAAGGTGTTCTTAATGAATATAATGAAGAATGGGTGACTTAAATGCTTATATGTTTAATGTGAAGATGCATGCTATACTTGGATTGTATAATGAGTTACTTCCTTGTTATGACTTATTGAGTATGAATGTGGCTTATCTATGGTGACTTCAAAGGAGTACTTAGTGTGAGTAGTAGTATGGGATGCTACTTGCACATTGCACAAGTATGACTTAGGGGTAATCTTAGGTGATGGTCCTTAATGTTATTATATGACTTATGTAATGTTTATGTCTTGTATGTATGAATATGGTGTAAAGATGGAAAGGTTGAATGGTAAGTTACCTTTTGGTGACCTTAAAGTGGTACCTTAGTATGGATGGTGGTATGAGACGCTACCCATACATTGCACAAAGTATAGCTTGAGAGTTACTTGAGGTGCAAGGCTGAATATGAAGGTAAAGGTTTATATGTATGATTATGTTCAAATGTGGAAATAGGATTTGAATGATGGTTGTGACTCATATTATGCCTATTTTATCAAAATGGCATACAAGCATGACTTTCGAATAAAATGTATGTTTTAAGCATGACTTTTGCATGGCTTCTTTAGTTAGTGCATCTATTGTGCTAACCCATATTTCTTCCTTTTTACCAAAGTGTAGGGTTTGATGATTGGATGTCTTGTACATGGAAGATAGGTTTCTAAGGAGCATGGAGATGAAGACTTGGTGAGTCCACATAGTTTCGAGGACAAAACTCACTATGTTCCATTTATGTCTTTTAGTTTATGTTAAAACTTTTGTATGGGCTAAGTCTCAATGTTGTATTCCAAGTATTAGATGGTTTTAGACAAAGTCTAGAAAGTCTTTTTCTTGCTTTTTAATGAAAATGTCTTCGATTGTAAAAGGAATATTTTTAATTCCTTTCTATTTTTCCTATGTTCCTATGTTCAAGAATGCTCTGAGGCTTGTATGAGACCCCTTAGGGGTCAAGTACGTCGTGTTGCATCCGGGGTGTACCTCTGGGTCGTGACAAACTTGGTAGCAGAGCACAATATTTTGGAATGGTCTTAGGATGTCTCAAACCACATCTACTAGAGTTTTGTTCATAATGTGAAGCACGCCGCATTATGAATAGGAGGCTATTGGGTGTTAAGAAAGTTTCACTTCCTCAATCTTCAAGTCGTTCCATAGAGTTTAACTTTATAATGTCTCTCTCTCTTGTTCATTATCTGATGGTCTTTAGTGTATGACCACTTCAAAGTAGTATGCTAGAAGGTGTGAGGGAGGAAGGTTGGTTGTGATGCCAATAATGGCTATGTGACTTGATAGAGTTGAGATGTTAGTTTGTGGTGTGAATTTAGTATGAATGGGTTGCTTTATGGTTATGTGTGTTGTTGGTAGAACCCGTCTTAGTCATGATGTGTTTTGAGGTATGTTGAAAGAGTTGATCAAATGTGGTGTTTTAGAAATACCTAGGTGTGATGAGTATGAAGGTTTAGTGATGTCTTGCTCCAACCTTAGAATGGAAAGAAGTGAAGTTTGAAAGAGCTAGTATAAGCTTTCTCTTATGTGGGGGATAATGTGCCTAGATGGTAAGGTCTTTGAGTGTCCTTGATGTTCATGAGTTAGGCTTGCTTGATGTTCTCACCTTATGAGGTGTAGTGAGTTCTAGGAGCTTAGACCCGGTGTGGTAGACTCATATGAGATCTTGAGTGGTGTTGGTAAGGTTGTTTATGAGCAAGAGTTGCTTAATGAGGACATTCCTATTTTAAAAAGCACCGGCATGTTGATGGTTTCTTATAAGTGGAGAATGTCTTGATTAAGGTTCCTATGTTGTGTTCATGATAAGCCTTAGTTGGGTTTACTCCTAAGTGGGGGATAGTATGTTGAGTAGTAAGGTTGTTCAGAGTTCTGATATCCTTACCTCTTCCTTTATATGCCTATTCAAGCCTAAGACAAAGAGTTCCATTTTGGCTTGTTTCATGTGTTTGGAATCATGGGTGATATTGTGTTTCCATGGTCTCCTTATGTTATGCATGTTCTTGATGAATTCATGTTTAAATAAGAAAATGAGGTTATGTGGTTCATGTTTCTTCTGTTGATGTACATTTAGTATGAATCATCTTTATGCTTCATGAGGTTGAATGTTGAACATGCCTAAGTGTGTTTTTGACAAAATTTGCATATTGTGTCTTATGATGTTATGATGAACATGATATAAGTTGGAGAAGGTAGTTCCTCCAATGAAATGAGAAATGATGAAGCTATGATGCATAATGAGTTTGTAGAAGTAGTCCTTACTTTCTTGAAATGCATTGAGCTTATTGATGTGGAGTTGATGTTTCCTCCTATGATTATGCATTATATTGATGTGTCATGATTGTTGGGCAGCTATTCTTGAGTCGTTATTTCCTTAATGTGTTTAAATTGTCATTCGAGGACAAATGTTTCTAAGTGGGGGATAATGTAACGACTCACAAAATAATAGGTTGAACTAGATACTTAAGGTTTGGGTTAGTGTGACTTTAAGTTGATGTCTAGACTGTTTTAGAACTTAATTGAGCAAGGGGGAAGCCTAGGGTGCAACAAGGACCTAAGCTAGCAAGATAGAATGAAAGAAACCATGTTCATTGAGGGACCTTTTGGTGATGGGGATACTTGATCGCCCAAAGGGTTGGGTGAGTCGCCCTTGTGCCTTTGTGATCGCCTAGTGGGCTGTCTCATTGGCCTAGGTTCTAGAGAAAAAGGCGAGGTAAGTCGTAGCTCGCCAAGCTGGTTAGTGAATCGCCCATTGGTCCTCTAGATCGCCTAGTGAACTGCCCCTTTAATGACCTCACTGGAAAATTGGGCGAGCCAAGGGTGCACTTGGCTAGTCGCCTAGTGCCCTTGGCAAGCCTAAGGGTCCAAAAGGGGAGCTTAGATGGGCAACGTGTAAATTTTTAAGTTTTAACTTTGTGGGTCCTTAGTTCTTCTCCTAAGTTGAGTCCTCATTATTCTATTCCCTTTCTAGCAACTATATAACCCTTTTAGACTTAAATCCTTTCAATTAAGTTACTCTAAATAGAATTAAAAGAATACCCATCTACTCTCAAATATTTCTCTCTCTAAACTCAGGGAAGTAGAAGGGAGCCATTGAAGCTAGGGTTTGTGGATTCAAGGTGTTTCTTCCTCAAATTTCGTGGGGATTCAATAGAAAGGTATGGTAGTCTTCATCCTTGTCTAACTTTTCATTCAAGGAGCCAATTCAAAGGTGATTTCAAGTTATGAAAAACCTAGGGTTTTACTCAATCTCATGCGTTCTTTCATCAAACATTTTCAAATGGTTTCTAATGACAAATTAAGATTGTATTAGTGTTTAATTGATGATTTATGATGAAAATACTCTATGAACCCATGAATTCTCTCATTTCCTAAATTGTGCCTTTATGAAGTGGGTTTGTTGATCATGAATGAATGTTGATAAATTATGCCTAAATTGATTTAGATTGTTGAATTGTATCACTATTCATGCCAAATTGAAGTAATTAAAGGTTTGTTGGTGACTTGTGATCATGACCTTGGAAAGGGCAAGTTATGACCTAATTACATGTTGAAGTAGAATTGTGCTTGAGGTATTGATCCCCTTGAAAGGTGGAGGTGTTCAATTACTATGTATGATTATGATGTGAAGGATATGCATGTGATTTCAATGATATAATGATGATCATGTGCAGAACGTAATTGTGTTAATGTTGATAGTATATTCTCAATTAAGCATTCATGAAAGTTGATGATAGAATGTGAAGGGTTTTCTTCAATATTATGTATATATTGAATTGGTAGGCTTCATGTATCCTTTTCTTGTATAAATGAAAGTAATGTGATGATGTATATCTTAAATTGGTAGGCTTCATGCATCCTTTTCTTGTATAAATGAAAGTAATGTGATAATGTATATGTTGAATTGGTAGGCTTTACGCATCCACTTCTTGAATGAATGAAGGTATAGTTGATTGTTGATAGTTGAGTTGGTAGGCTTAGGCATCCTCTCTAGTGTTATGAATGTATCTTGACTTGATGGATATGAATCGATAAGCTTAAGGAATTCCTTTCATAAATGATCTAATGTAATGAAGACTCTAAAATCGATAGGCTAATATAATTCCTTTCTTAATGAGTCAATTTACCATGGATCGATAGGCTTAGGACATTACTTTCATGAGTATAAGAATGTAATGAGGAACCATGAATTGATAGGCTTATGGCATTCCTTTTATGAGGACTCTAGAGCTATCCTTGAATGTACCATGGTTCGATAGGCTTATAGCATTCCTTCCGTTTGTAATGATGTAACTTGGGTCGATGGACCAATGGAATTCCTCCCTAGTACAATAATGTAATGTGAATGAAATACTCTATGGGAATGGATGCTAAGAACCGAGCGGATATGGTAAGATGGAAACACTGCCAATGTTAGGCCAGGGTTCCAATGAACATCCTCTTATCCCATAACTATGTGCCCACATAGGATATTATGTAGTGGATTCTATCCAAAACTAATGTTACCGGTCTATCTTAGGCAAGTAGGCCACCTCATTACGGTGTGGGGCCATATGACATAGGATTATATGATCTAGTTCTCATGGTCTATGTCGGTTAAAGGCTTATTCCCATTATGTGAGTTCTGTATTATGGTTTCTTGAGGAGTTTTACAGAGTTTGGGTAGTAGTATGGGATGCTATCTATACATTGCACGAGTAGGCTTTGAGAGGGTCATAGTGAGTTCTCTAAGTCTTAATGACTAATGTATGAAAGTCCTCTAAATGTATGAAAGTCCTCTTATAATGATGTTAATGAAGAATGTTGTTTTAATGTCTAATGAATGAAGGTTTCTTAATGAAGCTAATGAAGGATGGTTGACTTAAATGCTTATATGTTTAATGTGAAGATGCATGCTAGACTTGGATTGTAGTATGAGTTAGTTCCTTGTTATAACTTATTGAGTATGAATGTTCCTTATCTATGGTTACTTCAAATGAGTACTTAGTGTGAGTATAGTATGGGAAGCTACTTGTACATTGCACAAGTATGACTTAGGGGTAATCTTAGGTGATGGTCCTTAATGTTATTATATGACTTATGTAATGTTTATGTCTCGTATGTATGAATATGGTGTAAAGATGGAAAGGTTGAATGGTAAGTTAACTTTTGGTGACCTTAAGGTGGTACCTTATTATGGATGGTGGTATGAGACGCTACCCATACATTGCACAAAGTATAGCTTGAGGGTTACTTGAGGTGCAAGGCTGAATATGAAGGTAAAGGTTTATATGTATGATTATGTTCAAATGTGGAAATAGGATTTGAATGATGGTTGTGACTCATATTATGCCTCTTTTATAAAATGGCATACAAGCATGACTTTCGAATAAAATGTATGTTTTAAGCATGACTTTTGCATGGCTTCTTTAGTTAGTGCATCTATTGTGCTAACCCATATTTCTTCCTTTTTACCAAAGTGTAGGGTTTGATGATTGGATGTCTTGTACATGGAAGATAGGTTTCTAAGGAGCATGGAGATGAAGACTTGGTGAGTCCACATAGTTTCGAGGACAAAACCCACTATGTTCCATTTATGTCTTTTAGTTTATGTTAAAACTTTTGTATGGTCTAAGTATCAATGTTGTATTCAAAGTATTAGATGGTTTTAGACAAAGTCTAGAAAGTCTTTTTCTTGCTTTTTAATGAAAATGTCTTCGATTGTAAAAGGAATGTTTTTAATTCCTTTCTATTTTTCCTATGTTCCTATGTTCAAGAATGCTCTGAGGCTTGTATGAGACCCCTTAGGGGTCAAGTACGTCGTGTTTCATCCGGGGTGTACCTCTGGGTCGTGACAAACTTGGTAGTAGAGCACAAGATGATTTGAATGTATGATTATGTGAAGGTAAAGGTTAATATGTATGATTATGTTCAAATGTGAAAATATGATTTGAATGATGGTTGTGACTCATATTATGCCTCTTTTATCAAAATGGCATACAAGCATGACTTTCAAATAAAATGTCCGTTTTAAGCATGATTTTTGCATGGCTTCCATACTTAGTACATCTAATGTGCTAACCCATATTTCTTCCTTTTACCAAAGTGTAGGGTTTGATGATTTGATGTCTTGTACATGGAAGATAGGTTTCTAAAGAGCATGGAGATGAAGACTTGGTGAGTCCTCATAGTTTCGAGGACAAAATCCACTATGTTCCCTTTATGTCTTTTAGTTTATGTTAAAGCTTTTTTATGGGCTAAGTCCCAATGTTGTATTCAAAGTATTAAATGGTTTGAGATAAAGTCTACAAAGTCTTCCGCTTGCTTTTTAATGAAAATGTCTTTGATTGTAAAAGGAAAGTTTTTAATTCCTCTCTATATTTCCTATGTTCTTAAGTTCAATAATGCTATGAGGCTTGTATGAGACCCCTTTGGGGTCGAGTACGCCGTGTTTCCTCCAGGGTGTACCTCCAGGTCGTGATAGAAATTGATCACACAAGCTCTCAACATGTCCTATATGGTCTGAATAGTACACTCATTTTGACTATCCGGCTCTGGATGAAATGTTGTACTGAGATTTAACTGAGTACCAAAAACTTTCTAAAATGATTTCCAGAAATGAGAGGTAAACTGAGGACCTCTATATGAGATGATAGACAAAGGGAACCATGCAACCTGACTATCTCATTAATGTAGAATTTAGCGTAATCCTCCGTTGAATCTGTGGTCTTGACAGTCAAGAAATGAGCGGACTTAGTAATTCTGTCTACTGTTTCCCAAATTGAGTCATGCTATCTGCGATTACAAGTTAAACCCGTAATGAAGTCTATGTTTATCACTTCTCACATCCATGTTGGAATTTTAATATCTTGATTGATACCCCCTGGTTTTTGATGTTCTACCTTAACCTTTAGATAATTAGAACACTTAGCCACAAAATCTGCTATGTCCCTCTTGATGTTGTTTTACCAAAATACTTCCCGTAGATCACGTTACATCTTAGTGGCACCTAGATGTATGGAGTACCTGGAATTATGAGCTTTTGTAAGAATTTTCTGCATCAACTCACTCACATTAGGAACACATAAGCGACCCTGGTAACGAAGAACACCATCTTACCCTTAGGAGAAAACCTGAACTTTCTGCTGATGGACTACACTTTTCAACTAAAGTTATACATGATAACTATCCTGTGTTTACTTAACCTCCACTACCAATGAAGATTCTGATCTATTCTCAACTAGCACACCACCATTTAACATGTCTGTAAGGCCAACTCCTAAGCGATCAACCATAAGAACCCTTATTATGTGAGAAAACCTTTCACAATCATGCTTTCATGTGCAAAATATGGGAATTACATGGGTTCATGGGGGATCATCATGAAAACATGATATTAACTCAATTCATGCATAAAAGATAATAGATCAATCAATTAAATCAAAAATTAAGAGAACTCATAACATCGAAGAAAAACCCTAACTCAATTGGGTATTTCTAACTTTGAAAATTGGAGAAGTCGGAAAGTCAATGGAGGAAATGTCTCCATGGATGAAAACCATCATACCTCAATACCAATTGCTTAACCTCAATGGTGGAATTGAAGACTTTACTTGAAATCCTAGGTTGGACCCTTCTTCTTCAAGCTTTCTAGAGAGAGAAATATTTGAGAGGAAGACTTGTTCTTCTTGTTTGGTAATTGTTGAAAGAATGACTTGAATGGGTTCATTTTGGGTTAAAATAACTTATATAGGGGTTCTAGGTAAGGATAAAATGGCACAGTATCAAGATAGAATACTTTGGAAAGGACCCAAAAGACACTGACTTACAGTTGACACGACCACCCCACCGCAGCCTACACGGCTTGTGTAAGGGACCACGGCCCGTTGTGGCCACCGTGGTCCTTGGGCAGTGGCCCCTAAAGGATTTCCATCCTCCACGATCATCTTCACGTCTTGTGAGGCCTACCACAGGTGCCAAAGGGGTCGTGGGAGGCGAGCCCTCCTGGACAACTTCTGGAATTTCTTCACGGAAACCACTATGGGGCGTGAAGCTCCCCACGGGACGTCCACTCCCTTCGTGAGAGGGAGACCTACGAGGCAGATCCTAGGCACCTTCGCGAGCCCTCCAACAGACCTTGATCCTCTTCACAGCCCGTCTCGAGCTCCGTGAGGAGTTCCATGGTCCACCTTTGGGCTTGTGAGTTGCCCACTTGACCTTTACTAGTCCTTCTTGAATTCCAGGTGTCACATTATCTCTCCCTTGGGATCATTCATCCTCCAATGAGATTCAACTTATCACAAGGAATATAGGAATTCTACCTAACGGCCCAGCATGCATGAAATCATATAAATTCACATATCCGAGAATGAAACATCAACTCCAAGATAAAAACATGTTCAAAACATCATATCATGAAGTCTATATGCAACTCATACACAAATGCACATAAACATGTAGAAATCAATCAAGTCGACTCATTTTCTCAAAGCTAAAGTTTTTCATGAACATGCATAAATGAGGAAATCATGGGAAGTATCTAAGACACATGACACCGAAAGAGTAGTCCTTCAGGGACTCAATACCTCAAGCTAGAGTAGGGGTAGAAGGAAATAGATGAGGATAACGGGACATCATATCAGCCTCGACCTCCAAATTAGCACCCTCAACAAATTGATTCCTTCACAAAACTTTTACTGAAGTAACTTATTTATTCAACTTCTTGACTTGTTGGTCTAAAATCTCAACCAGAACCTATTCATAAGAAAGATTCTCCTTAACTTCCAAATCTTCTAAGGGAATTATAGATGCCGTATCACCAACACATTTCTTCAGTAAGGAGACATGGAAAAATAGATGTACCGATGTCAATTTATTAGGCAAATCAAGTTCATAAGCAACCTTGCCAATTCGCTTCAAAATTTGATATGGGCCAACATATTGGGGACGAAGCTTCCCTTTCATGCCAAACATCATTACACCCTTCATGGGTGAAATTTTCAAGTAAACCCAATCATTCACATTATACTCAAGATCTCTTCTTCTAATATCGTCATATGAATTTTCCCAACTTTGAGCCATTTTCAATCTTTCTCTAATAAGTCAAACTTTCTCCATAACATCGTGTACAAATTCTGGGCCTTTCAAGGCAACTTCGCCCACTTCAAACAAACCTATAGGAGATCTACACCTCCTACCATACAATCCCTCAAATGGAGCCATACCAATACTTGAGTGATAACTATTGTTATATGCAAACTCAATCAAAGGGAAGTGATCATCCCAATTACTTTTGAAATCAAACGTACAAGTTCTCAACATATCTTCCAAATTTTGGATAGTACGCTCCGCTTGCCCATCGGTTTGTGTATGAAAGGTTTTACTAAGTTTAATACGAGTACCAAGACCCTTTAGAAAAGATCTCCACTTTGAGCCATTTTCAACCTTTCTCTAATAAGTCAAACTTTCTCCATATAATCTTGTACCAATTTTGGGCCTATCAAGGCAACTTCGCCCACTTCAAACCAGCCTATAGGAGATGTACACCTCCTACCATACAATGCCTCAAATTGAGCCATACCAATACTTGAGTGATAACTATTGTTATATGCAAACTCAATCAAAGCCAAGTGATCATCCCAATTACCTTTGAAATCAATCATACAAACTCTAAACATATCTTCCAAAGTTTGGATAGAACGCTCTACTTTCCCATCAGTTTGTGGATGAAAGACCGTACTAAGTTTAACACGAGCACCTAGACCCTTTTGAAAAGATCTCCAAAACTGAGAAGTGAATTGGGTACCACGATAGGAGATAATGGATATAGGCACTCCATTCAATTTCACCATTTCTCTCGAGTACAACTTAGCATAGTCCTATGCCGAATAAGAAATCTTGATGGGAATAAAACGAGATGATTTCATCATTCGATCTACTATAACTCAAATCGATTCGTGTTACCGTCGGGTGCGAGGCAAGCCAACGAGGAAGTCCATATTCAAATCTTCCCACTTCCAAGTAGAAATGCTAATTTCTTGGGACATGATTCCTGATGCTCAACTTTCACTTGTTGACAATTGGGACATTTAGCGACAAATTTTGCAATATCCTTTATCATCCCATTCCACCAATAGTTCTCCCACAAGTCACGGTACATCTTGGCGACTCCCGGGTGAATGGAATATTGAGAACTATGGGCTTCTACTAAAATCTACTCTATCAAGTAATTTATATTGGGAACACACAAATGACCTTGATATCTAAGTGCTCCATCTCCCCCTTGGGAGAAAGCCTCTACGGACACCACTTCCTTTAATTCAACAAAAGAAGGATCAAGAACTTGATTGGACTTCACTTCAACTACAAAGGACGATTCTGAACTATATTGTGAACCATAACACCACCTTTAGTAGAGTCTACTAATTGAACACCCAATCGGGCCAATCTATGAACATCTTGAACCAATTTCTTTTTTATCATCTTCAATGTGAGCAACACTACCCATTGATAACCGACAAAGCGCATCCGCCACCATATTTGCCTTACAGGGGTGATAGAGGACACTCATATCTCTATCCTTCAATAACTCAAGCCTCCTTCTTTGGTGAAGATTTAGAATCCTCTGATTAAACACATATTGCAAACTCTTGTGGTCAGTAAAGACATCCACGTGAACACCATACAAATAATGCCTCCAAATCATTAAGGCAAAAACAAATGCCACTAGTTCAAAGTCATGGTAGGATAATTATTCTCATGAATCTTGAGTTGGCTTGAAGCATAGGCAATGACTTTCCCATTTTTATAAGCACACATCCTAGCCCAATTCTTGAGGCATCACAATAAACAACGAAACCATCAGTCCCTTCCGGTAAAGTCAACACCGGAGCGGAAGTAAGTCTATCCTTCAGTTCGTGAAAACTTTTTTCACATGCTTTGAACCATATGAATTGAGTCAGCGCTTTGAATGGAGAGGCAATCGATGAAAACCCCTCAAAAACTTTTTCTAGTAACCAGCCAAACCCAAGAAGCTTCTAGTATCCGAAGAGGATAGAGGTCTAGGACAACTCTTAATTGCATCCGTCTTCTTAGGATATACCTCAATACCCTTACTTGAAACAATATGACCAAAAAAATCCATAGACCTTAACCAAAACGCGCATTTGCTAAACTTCGCAAAGAGTTGTTGGTCCTTGAAGACTTGCAACACAATCTTTAAATGCTCGATGTGATCATCCTCACTTCTCGAATAAATCAATATGTCATCAATGAAAATAATCACAAACATGTCAAGGTATTCTCTAAACACCCTATTGATCAAATCCATAAATGTAACCGGAGCATTAGTCAAGCCAAACAACATTACCAAAAACTAATAATAACCATACCGAGTTCAAAAAGCCGTCTTTGAAATATCATCTTCTTTCACCTTCAATTAGTAATAACCCGATCGAAGGTCAATCTTGGAAAACTAACTCCCTCCCGGAAGTTGGTCAAGCAGGTCATCTATCCTTGGGAGAGGATACTTATCCTTAATGATAACCTTGTTCAACTACTGATAGTCTGTACACATACGGAGAGAACTATCCTTCTTTCTAATAAACAAGACTGGTGTCACGACCCAAGGGTACCCCCTAGACATAACATGGCACATGGAATCCCAAAGAACCCAAGTAAGCCACTTAGCTTATCATCATCACATAAGAATAGAATAATAAAGAATAAAACACAATTTCAACTCTTTAAGAAATCTTTCATAAAAGTAAAGCGGAAGTCTAGACATAGTATCAATAAGCTAACTACTACAATTGGAGTCTCAAAATACTAGGGTCACAACCCTTACAATAGAGAATATGAAAAATTTCTAGTACAACTAAAGAAATGAAACAATAATAAAAGCTTTTGTCCCCTGATCCATGAGGACATACCACAAGCTTAAAAAGTAGTCAACCCAAGCTTGAACTAGAATGAATCTCCTTAGACGCTAGAACCTACCTTAGTAGAAAAATAGAAGAAATATGGGTTAGTACAATTAATGTACCAAGTATGGTAGCTATGCATGAAAACCATTTAGTATGCTAAAAAGGGACATTTAGTTGAAAATTATGCATTTGATCAAGTTTATGAACTATCATACAAACAAGTGCAAAAACATAGAGTACTTAAATGTTAAACATATTAATCATCTCAACATAAGGAAAAACAAACCATAAGAACCATCAAAGCAACCTTGTGCAATGTATGGACAAGGTCTCATACCCCTATCCACACTAAAGAACACTCATTAAGTGATTATAGTTCATAATTCCAATTCTAGTTCATTCTATAATAATGGGAGTTAGCTTTAACCGACATAGACCATGAGAGCTTAATCATGGAATCCGGTATTTACCCCACACCGAAAAAGAGTTGTCCTACTTGCCTAAGGTAGAACTATAACTCTTAGCTTATGTGGATCCACTAGCTAAAGACCTATGTGGGCACATAGTTTATGTGATATGGATATTGCTTCTAGAAACCCGGGCTAAACTATGGTAGAAGGTTTTCATATCATGAGACAACTACTTTGGGAAGCCAGACTCAACTAGTGTAAAAGGAACCCATTTGGGAAGCCGGACTCAACTAGTGTAGAAGCTTCCATCTCATAGTCATATCCTCTCAGTGCTAAGCACTAATTCCCTTTTCAAGTTTATATTAAGTCTTGACTCAAGTTGATAAATGGGAAAGAATGTCTTGACACTCAATCCTCAACTCATTCTATAGCTCCTAGATTCATTAGGTGAGACTAGTCTTCAACCCTTAGAACTAACATATGGTACAAACCTTTCACATTACATGATCTTCATACCTATGTGTTTGCATAAGAATAATCATCCAAACAATATCATAACTAGATCATAATAGAAGTACTTTACTCTACAAGCAATCCAATTGAATACACACAAGTCTCATATATATAGCTAGTTTTCATACTTTGCCCCCTTCAAGGGTTATAGATCACTATGAATCAATATCTGTAGAATTAATTCATTGATCATGAATAATAACCTAATTCCAGTAAGCAATTCATCACATAAATAATTTGAACACAATTGACTAACAAAGACCCATATTCATGCTTCAAGATTCAATTTAGGGAAACCTAGATATTCAAGGATTCTTAGATAAATTCTTTATAAAAACAGTATTAATTCATCAAATTGATCGTAATATAAGTCAAAAAACACATTGAAATCGTTTTGGAAGTGAATCCATGCCATAGATTGAAAACCCTAGGTTCTTGGAGAAGTTGAACTTTGAGAAATAGAATTTTTAAGGGATTTATGGAAGGAAGCTATCCATAAATCAACACTACCATACCTTGAGTGGAAATCCTTCACGAAATTGAAGAGGAAAGTTGAGTTCTTGAGCCTTGGTCTCCTAGTTCTTCTTCTTCTTCAATGGTGATTTCTAGAGAGAGAAATTTTGGAGGAGAGAGCTTTTGATTTGGGTCGTGTGAGAATGAGTTAGTTTGTTTAGTTTAGGGGTCTTATTAAGTATTTATAGGTGTCTTAATTAATATTAAACGACCTTACTTAGTTAGTTAATTAGTCCTAAGCCCTTTCCCTAAATCCCAACTTAAAAACTAAGGACCTAATTAAGTGGTGACTCACGAAACCCCCACCTACGGACCGTGGGTGGGGTCACGGGCAGTACTGGTAATCCGTACTTTGCATCAGAGAGGGGGAGAAAATGGGGAAGCTCAGCCTTGGCCCATGACCCCCACCTACAGGGCATGGATCCACCCACGGTTCGTGGGTGCCCATCCATAGGTGCTGCTGGTTTTTGGCAGCTTTTAGGGCATTCTCTTGGGTCCTCCTATAATGATCCGAGAGCACCCCCTAGCCGTTACATCCGTATTCGACCTCTCGGAGGTCTTATACAAGCCTTAGAATTCATTCATCGAATAGATCATAAAAATAACTAAAATTTTAAAACTGTTACCCAATAAAACCATAAGACTTCAAGAGTCATCAACATTTGGAAATATCAATACGCAAGCGGAACTACTAAGTCTCTTTTGCAAATCTTAGACAAGAACTTAAAACATACTAAGGGATACAACCCTTTACAAATGAAATGAAACTTAAGTGTCTATTACAATGACTAAGAAATTTCTAAACATAGTCCTCGAATCTTGAGGACATACGAAAAACTTGGAAGAGTGATGAAATCCAAGCAACTCAAAGCACAATCTCCTCCTAGTTACCACAACCTACACTTGTAGTAAAATAGAAGAAAGGGGTTAGTAGAACACACGTACAATGTATGAGGATATACAAAACATGCAAAAAAGGATATTTGTTTCGAAGTTATGCTTTCATGCCATTTTGATAAAATCTCATGAACATCAACATAATAGGCACCTTACAAGTCACAACCAACAATACAAAGTCATATTCTTCACAATACATCATAAAGATACATACCCATTTACCTTTACCTTCTTGCCTTGGACCTCCACCTTAAGTAACCCTTAAGCAATACCTTTGTGCAATGTATGGGCAACGTCCCATACC
>JAJONZ010021457.1:0-28791 GCA_029582445.1 Solanum paucissectum
TGAGGTTTACATGCCCTATTTATAGAAAACAAGTCCTAAATTAAAAGGGAAACAAAATAAGGAAAGTTTCGTTCAGGCACGCGTCTTCATTCCACGAGACTGACTCACGGACCGTCGATGGATCTACGGTCTGTGAGTCCCTTCCGTCAGCCAACACTTGGAAAATATTTCAGCTTCCAAACATCAGCTTCTCTGAAGCAAACAACGGAGCTACAGTACGGACTGTCGATTGATCTACGGTCTGTCAATCCCTCTCCGTAACTCCATACTTGGAATCTTCAAAAATCAGGTACTGGAACCCTCGCAATATCAATCTACGGATCAGCAGTACGGTCCGTAGATCCATCTACGGACCGTTAATGGCCACCGTGGTTCCACACTTGGTCAGATTTCCTTGATTTGCCTTCCATGCCTTGGCTGCTGATCTACGACCACTATCTACGGAGCGTCAATGGACCTACGGTCCGTAGATCATCTCCGTAGATGCCCTTTTCTGCATTTCTTTCAGCTATCTCTTAAATTCCGCGCCTGAACATCTTTCCTACAAAATATGACAAAAACACATAAAAACCACTACAAAAAGGCCCTAGACACACAAAACTTGTAAGTGAAATGTATTAAAATACCGTAAACTCACGGTATATCAGTTGTATACCTTCAAACATTTCTCAGACCAAGAAAAAGCAATCAATGATAACTTTATTGGAGAATTAGAAAGCATAAGGTATTCTGATTTCATGCACATCCATGGAAGTAAATTATACACCGTTGACATAACTGGCTATGTGCTGTGAGATATGCTCATGGTTCGAAATGGATTGAATCCATCACTTGCCAAGCCAAGTCTCAAATTGCAAGAGTCTTTTGAAAATTTTTGATGCATGTTATCAAATTCTTTCCATGCTTGTACATCAGCAGAATGCCTTAACTTTCCATCTTTAGAACGTTGCTCGTCATGCAACCTTAATGATTCTGCTATTTTTGAGCTCATAAATAGCCTTTTGAGTCTAGGAATCAACAGAGAGTGTCTCAAAATTTTAACAGGAACACGATGAGGTTTCTTAGAATACTCAAGCTCACTATCTACTTCTGGATGTTCAACAAATCGAGAAGCTCCACAAATATGGCAATACTCAACATCTTTATGGTCACCTCTAAATAACATACAATCATTAGGACAAGCATCAATATTTTTATAGTCAAGACCTAAATCCCTTACCACGGCCTTGGCTTTATTGTAAGATTCAGGAATGTTCAACTCAGGAATCGCTTCTTTCAATAACTCGAAGAGAGAAGTAAAAGAAGCATTGCTCCATCCATGGAGACACTTCAACAAGTATAAATGAATTGTGAATAATAATTTAGAGAAACCTTTACAACCTGGATATAGTTCTTGGCTTGCCTCATCAACTAAGTTATAAAAAATTTGGGCGTCTTCATTTGGGCCTTCATAAGCTCCTTCATCTTGTGAAATATCTCTAAAGGTATCATTCAACAATCCATCAATATCATCATATGAGTGAGCTTCATCCATGTTAGTATCAACATTTTTTGGTATTTCCCATTCCCCATGATTGATCCATCTTGTATAACCTTGAACAAAAAATGATCATTTATTACGTTCTTTCGATACCAATGGATATTACAACACTTTGAACATGGGTATTGAATTTGTTCTCCTTGAGGATCTCCAACAGAGTAAGCAAAGTCCAAAAAAGATTGAACACCATCAATATACTCTTTACTATACCTTGGATAATCCATCCAACACTTAGATAAATTATTTGAGATCCTAAATATTAAAAGTTGATGTAAAATCTCCAAGATATACATTAATTTATGCATTAACAAAATAAATAGATCCTAAAATTGAAACTGATTCTTCAACATTATATATAGTATAAAAATAGAACAATAAGAAAATATAGAGGATAAGAAGTTCTTACCCAGCCATGAAAATTACATTAAGTCTAAATTCAAGTTCAAGTCCACTAAATCTTCTCACGTGTAGAATAATTTTCTAGGAGAAAAAATAAATTAAAATTAGTATTATTCAAAATCAATATGCTACCAAGCTCACATGATAAATATGCTACCAAACTCACAGAGAAAATCCTAACAGAATCACAAAAAACTATTAACATTGCACCATATGCTACCAAGCTCACAGAAAACTATTTTTTATAAGTAGCAAGCTCACCACCAAACACTAATAATCTTTTCTGCTAAAGCAAAAACTGAAAAAATCTAAACATCAAGATATATATAATAACAAGCACAAACCTGTAGAAAATACTTTAAAAAATTAACATTGAGGAAAAATACAAGAACTCTTAAGTAGTAAAGCAGATCTAGAAACCACAATGGAGAAAAAGAAACTCTAAAACCTAGTTGACAAACTAACATAATATTAGTTGTAACCCAGAAGAAATCCCTAAAAAATTATGTTCACAATTTTTTATGGGCTTCATGTACCGAAGCAGAATTTCTGTTCACACTAACAAAATCTCACAAATTAAAACAATATGATGAAGGATTTAAGATTACCGAGTGTAATAATGAAACCCATAAGAAGGAGTTGATTTATGATGAAATCTCAAAGTTTTTCAAAACCTTACCTTAGATGAACGCTTGTGGAAGATTCAACAGATTTGCCTCACTATAGTTCTGAAGAAAGTAACACTCTTTTTCTAATCGATGAGTGATAAAAAAAATCCCATATTTGTTTTAGAATTTTTTTAGGGATGAGAGTGACTCTTCACTTTCTGAATGATGAATGACTAAATTTTTCTTAAAAATATTGAGGACCGCGCTAATTTTTCTTAAAACCCAATATGGAGGGAATGATAAATTTAGCTGAAAATTTAAGTGAATATTTAAGGCACAATTATAAAGTGTTGTCATTATAATTAAAAATTAATAACACTTAAAAAGCGTAGAAAAATATATAAAATAGTGTTGCCAATTATTTTATGATTGGGCAACACTTAAATGTGTAACCCATATTGTCTAAGGGCACGTTTTTTAGGCATTGTCTATTATTTTGTAGCCAAAAGGTTTGATCAAAAATAAAGCCTCAAAAGTGTGCCCTTAAATATTTTTTGCAACGTTTCTTAAGTGTGGTCTAAAATAAGTGTGTCCGTAGGCCAAATTTGTTGTAGTGTAGGTAAGAGTATGTGTTAGCACAAAATAATGTACCAAGTACGATAGCTATACATAAAACATTTAAATCATGCTAAAAAGGGACATTTTCATAAGTATCCAATGATCAAGATAAAACATGTATCTTGAGAGTTAGAAACCATAAGTCATAAAACCATGATCAATCCAAGTGAACATCATCGTAAAACATACTTACAATACTTCCTTGAAGTACCCTTGGTTCATCATAACTTTACTTACTTGTGGGAAATAGCTTTAACCGACATATAAGACCATGTGAGCTATCAACATAGAATCTGGTGTCTACCCCACACCGAAAATGGGTGTCCCACTTGCCAAGGAAGGACCATGAACTTCTAGCTATTGTGGATCCAGTCGCTAATGTCTATATAAGACAAACATCCTATGGGGTCACATAGAAACCCGACCTCTACTATCGGGAGAGCCTCCATCTAAATATCCTCTCGGTGCTAAGCATAATTTCCACGGAGTAGTCATTTTCTTAACTTGTTCTTATTATCCATGGAAGGGCACGTCATCTTGCCAGTTTAAGCTGTCATTATCCATGGAAATGTACAATTAAGTAACCAATCTAAGCTAAAGTCATACATCCATGGAGAGGTATCTTTCAATAACTAATCCAAGCTAGGTCATATTAGAATAGCTCCTAAAATCTTTGATTCATAGTTTAGTTGAGAAAACCTCTCAACCCTAAGAATCCTTTATGTGAGAATGTCTTTTCACAAATCATGCTTTAATATGTTTATGAGAAATCCTTTCAACAACAACCATCAGTATTGATACTTTACTCTCAAAGCATCCTTAAAACATTTACTTAAATCTCATAAGAACATGCTTAATTCATAATTTAAAACCCACATCACATCATCATAATTGGAAAACATGGGATTTACATAGGTTCATAGGAAAATCATCATAAAATCATAGTATTTCATCAATTCATGAATAAGATATCATAATTAATCATTTAAATTAATAATCAAGAGAATCCATGGCAATTGAAGAAAACCCTAACTCAATTGGGGATTTTTAACTTTTAAAATAAGAGAATTTGGGAATTCCATGACTGGACATGGATGAAAAATATCATACCTCAATGACAAAATCTTGCCTTCATTGGTGGAATTGGATACTTTCCTTGAAACCCTAGGTTGAACCCTTTTTCTTCTTCAAGTTTCTAGAGAGAGAAATATTTGGGAGGAAGACTTGTTCTTCTTTTAAGAATTTGAGAGAATCATTTAAATTGGGGAAATTTGGGGTAAAATACTTATATAGGTTTTAAGGTGAAGGGTAGAACGACATAGTATTAGGCTACACTAATAAGGATAAGAAACAACTGCCCCTAGGAAAATAAATGTCGTCGCTAATGACGGGTCTAATCGATGAACCGTGGTTTGACTGACGGTCCGTTCTCCACGTTCGTCAATTGACTTCAGAAACTGAAATCTGAGATCATGACCTACGAATCTCATCCACGGACCATGGACCCAACGACGGTCCATTGGTCCAGGCCGTGGTTCATAATCCTCTAAACCTATTTGGGTGGCCAATCCACAAACCAGACCTATGGTATGTGCTTCAGTCCACAGGTCGTGGTTGGCCTCTATTGGATGGCACCAACAAATTTTGAAAATTGTTATTTTGCCCTTTCTCGAATCTGAGGTGCTACATTATCTCCCCCTTGGATCATTCATCCTCGATGACATTCAAGACATTATAAGAGAGGTGGAAACTAAATCTACCAGCCCATCATGCATGCAATGCATATATCCGAGGAGGAAACATCGACTCTAAGCTAAAGCAGGTTCAAAACATCATATCATGAAGTCTATATGCAACTACTACTCAAATGCACATAAACATGTAGAAATCAATCAAGTTAACTCATTTTCTCAAAACTTAAGCTTTTTCATGAAAATGCATAAATTAGGAAATCGTGGGAATATCTAAAACACATGACATCAAAAGATTAAACCATGAGGAACTCATTACCTCAAGCTAGAGTAGGAGTAGAAGGAAACATATGAGGATATTGGGACATCATATCAGCCTCGGCCTCCCAAGTAGCACCTTCAACTAACTGATTCCTCCACAACACTTTCACGGAAGCAACTTCTTTATTTCTCAATTTCTTGATTTGCCGGTCTAAAATCTCAACCGGAACTTCTTCCTAAGAAAGGTTCTCCTTAAATCCCAAACCTTCTAAGGGAACTAAAGATGTCTGATCACCAACACATTTCTTCAACATAGAGACAAGGAAAATTGGATGCACCAATGCCAACTCATTAGGAAACCCTACCAACACGCCTCAAAATATGATATGGGCCTATATAATGGGGACTTAGCTTCCCTTTCTTACCAAACCTCATTACACCCTTCATGGGTGAAAATTTTAAGTAAACCCAATCATGGACACCAAACTCAAGATCTCTTCTTCTTATATCAACATATGACTTTTGCCGACTTTGATCCGTTTTCAACCTTCCTCTAATAAGTCAAATTTTCTCCATGGCCCCATGTACCAACTCGGGACCTATTATGACAACTCCACCTCTTACCATACAATGCCTATAGGAGATCTACACCTCCTACCATACAATGCCTCAAAAAGAGCCATATCAATACTTGAGTGATAACTTTTGTTATATGCAAACTCAATCAAAAGCAAGTGATCATCCATACTAAGCTTAACACGAGTACTAAGGTCCCTTTGGAATGATTTCCAAAACTGAGAAGTGAATTGTGTACCACGATCATAAATAATGACAATTTCTCTCAAGTATAATATAGCATAGTCCTCCACCGAATAAGAAACCTTGATGGAAATAAAATGACCAATTTCTTCATCCGATCTACTATAACCCAAATCGATTCATGTTGTCTCCGGGTGCGAGGCAAACCAACAACAAAGTCCATATTCAAATCTTCTCACTTCCAAGTAGGAACGCTAATGTCTTGGGATAAACCTCCCGGTTTATGATGTTCAACTTTCACTTATTGACAATTAGGACACTTAGCCACAATTCCTGCAATACACTACAAGAAAAAGCCTTAATTAAGACCAACATTTAAGGACGAGTCTATATTCTTGTCTCTAAAAGTATATCTATTGGGACGAGATTATTTTTCGATCCTTATTGTTATATTTTATAGGGAAGGTATTAAATACGGTCCCTAAAAAACATACTAACTAGTCCCAAAATGTAATTAGAGGCATTGAGGCTTGAGTGGGAGATTTTTCCGCCAGATGAAAATTTTGTTTTATCAAAATATGTTGGGCACGGAAAAAATAGTACGGAAAATAAAAGGAAAAAGACTTAATCTCTTCAGCTTACCACTAAAAAAAGAAGCTCTCCACTGCAACTCTTCAGCTCACAATTGAAACTCAATGTTTTCTACCTTAATCGCTCAACGATTCTCTGCCCTAATCTCAACAATGCTCTGCCTTAGATCGATAGTGGTGTCTTCTTCGTTGTGTTGTTGTTGTCTGCCCTAATCTCAATGTCACGCTTCCATTAAATCAACAAAGGTTTCTTCTTCTTCATCGATTTGTTGCTACTCTACTCGAAACAAATTTCATTACAGCAGGTTTCTTCTTCTTCATCGATTTGTTTCTACTCTACTCGAAACAAATTTCATTACAGCAGATTTCTTCTTCTTCATCGATTTGTTGTTGCTCTACTCGGAACAAATTTCATCGCAACTTTTTTGAGACAAAATTTCAGGTGGGTTCATCTTCTAATTGAGTTATTGTGTTTCTTCCCTAAGTTATATTGATGGTGTTTATTTCTTGTGCATTCAAGTTACTCCTTCTTCCTATTTTTTAACATTAAGTAGGTTAGTGATTTCATCTGTACAGTCAGTTAAAGAAATATTGGGTGTAGAGATTTTGTGAGCCATTTACTTAAGAAATGCAGACATATACATGTGTATGAATTTTAATTGAATGACTCATCTTCTTGGTTACAAGTAATTATTAGAAACTCCAAGTATAAAGCATAGATGTGAAAGACTAATTTGGTTCTAGTGAAACTATAAGTTGAAGTAGGATTTTGAAGAACCTTTTGTTTCAATTCAAAATGACTTTGTTTCACTGTTTATAGGTCTTACATATTCACAATAATAGGTATAATTTAGTCCTTTTGTTTAAGTATTCACTGACATTTCTTTGAATATAAATATAAATTACCAAGTGCTTCTTTAGATTGATTAGTTAAAATTACAATGATGAATATCATTTAATTCTAATTACAGATTTAGAGATTCAGAGATTAGTTAAAACTCATATCCAAATTTATATATGTGTTATTCTTGATGTATTGTGATTTACTAAGGGATGGGTCCCGAGTTGGCTGGGCAATTATAAACGTCATATAATGTTGTATACCTTAGTAACAACCACTCCAGTGGTTCGGATTACCCTGAGACTGTTTGATTGTTTGATGACCTAAGAGGCGATGAATTGTCGATGGTTTGTCCAACATGAAAAAATTGTCGACAGTTTCAAAACTACTACCTGATGCGATCATTTGTTACATTGAAATCCAAGTTTAATTCCAACGAAAATGTTAACAAAAAGTCGTAGAAGGTACTACTATTAGATGGAAATTTTTCCATGAAGTATGCAACTTGGTTTTCTTCCTTTAATAGTACATAATGTCTACATCTTTCGTCTTCAAAATCTAAATAGTGTTTATATGGTTGAGGTTGCTAGTGTCTTGAATGTTGAACGCTGATCATGTCAAAGAATTATTAAAGAATTATGTTTCAGATGCACTTTTCTGAAATCATTATCAATGCACAATTAACTACCATAGGTAGTCATTTTTTTAGCTTAACGACCCTTGGGACGGTCAGGGGCTGAGCAGCACCCCCAGGCCTTATCATTTCATAATAAATTCAAAATACAAAGAGGAGAGATAAACCTTACCTCGAATCCTATAGTGGTTTGTGAGTCGGTCATCCTACTAAGAATAACTAACTCAATCCCCATACTACTAAAGAAACCTAGATACTATGCATCTATTGAGTGGACTTCTCTCACTACAATAGTTTTAGGAATGCATAAATAATGGAGACACTCCCCTCACAAAATAAGCAAAACAAAAAACAAAAAGCTATAAGACTCTTCAAAAAAGCTAAAACTAATCTAGAAACAGCCTAGGTGAAGCGTATATAGTTACATCGTGGGGAAGTTCAAGGAGGTTTTTTAATTCTCTTTTTCTTTCTCCTTCTGAAGCTTTCCATGCCTATTTTGTCAAGGTCAAAGTAAGCTTTAGTCCTGTCTGGTGAAGTATACATGAGAAGTGTTGCACTGGTGACTTGATGAGGCATTTGCAGTGTAGTTACCCTCTCGATAGGTATGATTGCACTTAAAGGAATGGAATTTATCGAAAACATAATGGATCTTGTGAATGAGTTGTTTGGTGGACCATCTGGGCTGTGATAACTGCTTGATCAACCTGATAAGGAGCTCTGAGTCTACTTCCAAAATTACCCTGATATACCCCAAGTGAAGACACCATGACAGACCAAAGATAGCTACTTCAATTTCTGCATGGTTATTAGAACTTGTCCCATAGAAGATGAAAAGTCAAAAATAATATATCCCCTTGCATTTCTTAGGATGCCCCCAATCTCAGTTCTGCCAGGATTCTCAAATGCACTGCCATCAGTGTTAATCTTGGCAAAAAAATCAGGATGCTTTTTCCAGCACACAGTGGTCACTCTGATATCATGAGTGCAATTTTCTATCATGAGAACAAATCTAGTTGATGTAAGGAAAAGCATTGGTAAGTAGATTACATGAATCTTTGAAGATGTTGTATTTGACCGTGGAAGTGTTAGACTGTTTACCTCCATGTATGATAGCACACCTATTTTTTGATAGGTACCAACAAATAAAAATAGGGGTGGATTGTAGGAGGATTCTGTGAGCATCATTTTTGGCTTTGGAGGTCCACCATCTCATAACCCTGTTTCTAAGAGTTGTATACTCTTTATCCACTCCCATTGAGTCAGTTAATAACTCTAAATATTGGTAGCAAAATTTCCAGTCAAGAAAATATGCTCTATGGTGTCGTTTATAGCAGCAGTAACAGCCTGAAGGGTTCTTGCCAAAGCTAATGAGCTTCTTATTAGTAGGCAGTTTTCCTCTTAAAGTTCTCCAAAGATGAAAAGAACACTTGAAAGGAATAAGTTTGTGCCAAAGTATGGGAATTGATGAGGGTCTTGGTTCTTTTTTCCCTAATCTGATTTCATGCAGAAGCTCATTATTGCTAGTGTATTGAGTCGAAATTGAGAAAGTCATAACGAGATCCCCATTCATACTTTTGATAATATCTTTAATGCCATCCTTTTAATTTATTAGTATTGAAACTGTCATTTGTTGTCGTATTAAAAGTTATTGCTATCCAAAAATTGATTCGAGTTTCATAGAACTCATGGCTAAGGTCTTCATCATGTTATATCAGTGATGCATTGCAGCTCGTAATGCATAAATGAATTGCTTTTGTGCACCTATTTCTTTGAGATCTACTATATAGATGTGTGTATTACGTATGACTAGTTTTTGTTAGTGTTGAATTGGAAAAAAAGAAGAAGGCAAAAAACATTAGAATTCTTTTTTAAGCTCTAACTCTGTATGGTTTTTTGTGCTGGGTTTTGTGAATATTGTGACTATTGTATTGTTGGTTAAATGGTACATAATTCTCAAGTATTGAGTTTCTTATTATTGGTTTTGAAGTCTTTTATGGTTGGATGCTTGTTTGTTTATAAGTACTGCTTTGTGGATAACCCATCATCCTATCCAAAGTCCTAATCGACTTGAAAGATTGTCATACAGTAGATGACTTCTTTAACTTTTTTATTCCTATGTTAAAAGGACTCACTTGATAATGCACATATTTATGGTTAATAGTGATTGCATTTTCTGAAGAAGAAAAAATAAATTGTAAGGCAACATTTATTGTTACAACCTTCAGTTCTTCGTAGTATATGCACCCAAAGCTTGTCTAAGTAAGTGTTCTTGTATTCTCACAGCTTTGTTGATATTTTGGCTATTACCTGGAGGAAATTAGATTGCTTTTGAGGTAAGTTGTTTAATTATTTCTGGTGTGAAATTACATATGTTATTATACAAAAAACTTCTAACGTGCATGTTATATTTATACCCTTCTTTCACTCTGAATTGATAGATGAAAATAAATGATATTTAGCTAGATTCCTTTTATGTTGAACAATCATTATGAAAGATGAAAACTATGGAAGAGAAGTTGGATGGCCTTTATGAAAGATGAAAACTATGTAAGAGAAGTTGGATTACATTTATTAAGTCTATATGTTGTGGTGTAAAATTTTGATTGATGTCTTATTTAATGCTTTTCTCCGGAGTTTGAAACTAAAGTTTTCAATGGTTGAAATTATATCTCTTAGTTTAACTTTCTGTTGGTATATGTTCCGCTTGTTAATGTCCGAAATGAACTTAATTTTAATGAGGCGTGCACAAGATTTGTTATCTCCTAGTAGATTGTCTGCTACAAGTTTGTTGCAGATTGTTGCTTCCATAGTTTGTTGTGATTTGGATACTCAATTTGTGATTCGTAGAGGATGTTTTATACACTACCTCTATATGATTCTTGCATTGCTCTATATCCTTTTAAAAAAATCTATTTTGAAGTGGATGTTGGGTGCTTTCTGTGATATGTCCAACTAGGTATATATGTTGTTTTTTGGTAACACATGTGAACTATTACAATAACAAGCAAAATAGTACAGCTTAATGAGCATCTAGAGTTCCTCAACCACCTTCTAGGAAGGGTGTCTTAAAACCACTAGATCTCCAGAAAAACTAGTTACAAATTAGTTGTATAAAACTATGACATTTTTGTGCTTTCCTTGACCCCTGAAACATATCTATTCTTTCTCTCAGTTCCTTTTGTATTTGTACAGTAACAAATTCAACATTTACATTCTGGTGATTAAAAACTCTCTTGTTCCTAGCTATCCATGTATAGTAGACCAATTCACCCGATTACTGCGATAACTTTCTTTAGAAACTGCTTCCACATTCTCCTTTTGATCCATTTAATTGTTTCATAAACTCATCTGCATGGTAACTGAACCCCTAGCCATGACACATAATGATTTTCATACCATTAATCCACATGTGATCCGTAAACAAGTGTCGTTGTGTCTCCAGTACCCTCTCATCACACAAACAACAATTTCGATCCTCCACTGAAATGCTCATTTTTAGCAATCTCTCACGAGTTAGTAGCCTCCTTTGACATGCCAGCCATGTGATAAATCCCTATCTTGGGAGCATGACAGAGTTCCAAATTGAATCTGCCTCTTTTAATTTCGTGAGTGGACCTAGTAGAGCTTTATAACATAGAGATATTGAGTAGGCACCATTACAAGTAAGAGTATACCTTTTATCTTGAGGTAAGATATTGTTAGCCCTCCAAATTTCTTAGGGACACAAACATTATCCCAAACTACCGATGCTACCTTCCTCTTTTCCACAGTTGCATTCCATAAGAACTCTCTAAATTTCCTATCAATCTCCTTTGAAACACTTTGAGGTAAAATAAAAATGGCTCCCTAATAATTATGAATGGAAAAAAGCACTTGCATACTATATGTAATATTCCTGTTTATGACAAATGCTTAGCAGAAACAACTTGTATTCTTGCTACAATTTTATTCACTAGTTGTTGGCAATCCATCTTTGCCCACTTCTTTGAGGTAAGTGGCAGTCCCAAGTACTTGATAGGGGAAATACCCAGTTTTTTTCAGAATCTGGATGGAATTTGGAATCGGGCAAAGCGCTCATTTTGTTCAGAATCCTTAAAAAATATTTCATTACCATGATATGTTGTTGTTGTTGTATTATACCAATAGGTTTTTACCCTCTTTTCAAAATTTTGAACTTGCAGATTTTGAAGATTGAAGTTTTACAAGTCAAGATGCAAGTTTAGAAGATGCACAAGAACTTGATATATATCATAGTCTAGCTCAAGTTATTTCCTAAGTTTTTGTTAAGGTGTTGAGCAAATAATGAAACTAACATCAATTATGGGATGTTAACCATTTTATTGTAATTAATAACACTCTCTCTATATATATTATCATTTTGTATCAAAATTTTCAGTAGCGATTTGAGTTTTCTGGATAAAAAATATTTTTTTGTGACATAAAGCTTGGATTGTTGTTTTCAATTAGAGACCATAAATGTTACTTGTCCCTAAAGGATATTTTAGGACAAGAAATGTTACTTGTCCCTAAAATATATTCTAGGACTAGAGATTTTTTGGTCCTTAAAGATAATCTAGGACCAGTTAAATATTTGTTCTTAAAGATAATCTAGGACGAGCTGGTTTTTTATCAAAAAGATTTAGCGACTGAAATAAATCCATCTATTAGATCTAGATATGTGGTCCCTAACTGTATATTGCGACCATTATTTTTACTGGTCTTTAAATGGAGTTTACGACCAGTATGTTGAACCCGTCGCTATTGACATGTTGCGTCGGAGCCAACAAGGACGGGTGGCGACCAACTATTTCCCTTCGTAATTGATCTTCAAGGACTAGATTTAGACTTCTAGGGACCAGATTTCCCTTCCTTATAGACCATTTTTCTTGTAGTGATATTTGTCTTCATCCCATTCCACCAATAGACCTCCCGCAAATCACGGTGCATCTTGGTGGCTCCGGGTGAATGGAATACCGGGAACTATGGGCTTCTGAAGAGATTTGTTCCCTCAAGTCACCTACATTAGGAAAACACAAACGACCTTGATATCTAAGTACCCCATTTCCCCCTTGGGAGAAAGCTTCAATGGATTTCTTAATCACATCTTCTTTTAATTCAACCAAAATTGGATCAAGATCTTGCTTAGCTTTCACACCCGCCACAAATGACGATTCTGAACCATTGTGAACCATAACACCACCCTTGGTAGATTCTATTAACTGAACACCCAACCGGGCCAATCTATGAACATCTCGTACTAACTCTTTCTTATTATCATCAATGTGAGCAACACTTCACATAGATAACCGAATAAGAGCATCTGCCACCACATTCTCCTTATCGGGGTGATAGAGAACACTCATATCATAATCTTTCAATAATTCAAGCCACCTTTTTCGGCGAAGATTTATATCATTCAGATTAAACACATATTGCAAACTCTTGTGGTCGGTAAAAACATCAACATGAACACCATACAAATAATGCCTCCAAATCTTTAAGGCAAAAACAACCGCTGCTAGTTCGAAGTCATGGGCAGGATAATTCTTCTCATGAATCTTAAGTTGCCTTGAACCATAGGCGATGACTTTCCCATTTTGCATAAGTACACATCCTAGCCCAATTCTCGAGGCATCATAATAAACAACAAAGCCATCAGTCCTTTCTTGTAAATTCAACACTAGATCAGAAGTAAGTCTATCCTTCAACTCTTGATAGCTCTTCTCACAAGCTTCGGACCATATGAACTTAGCTTTCTTTTGAGTCAATGCCATCAATGGAGACACAATCGAAGAGAACCCTTCAACAAACCTTCTATAATAACCGACTAGGCCCAAGAAACTTCTAATATCCAAATGGGATAGACGTCTAGGACAACTCTTGACCGCGTCCATCTTCTTAGGATCTACCTCAAAACCCTTACTTGAAATAATGTGACCACGGAAAGCCACAGACCTTAACAAAAATTCACATTTGCTAAACTTTGCAAAGAGTTGTTGGTCCTTGAGAATTTGTAACACAATCCTCAAATGATTAATGTGCTCATTCTCACTTCTCGAATAAATCAATATATCATCAATGAACACAATCACCAACATGTCAAGGTATTGTCTAAACACCATATTCATCAAATTCATAAAAGCTGCCAGGGCATTGGTCAAACCAAAAGACATCACTAAAAACTCATAATGATCATAGCCGTTTTTAGAATATCATCTTCTTTCACCCTCAATTGGTGATAACCCGACCGAAGGTCAATCTTGGAGAAGTAACTTGCTCCTTGAAGTTGGTCAAACAAATCATCTATCCTTGGGATAGGATACTTATTCTTAAAGGTCACCTTTTTCAACTGGCAATAGTCAATACACATATGAAGAGAACCATCTTTCTTTGTAACAAACAAAATTGGAACCCCCCATAGAGAGATACTCGGTTGGATGAAACTCTTATCCAATAAATCTTTCAATTGTTCTTTCAACTCCTTTAGTTCTGCCGGAGCCACTATATAAGGAGGAATAGAGATAGGTTGCATATCTAGGAGAAGGTCAATACCGAAGTCTATTTCCCTTTCAGGAGAAATACCAGGTAGATCATCTGGGAACATTTATGGAAATTCATTAACAATGGGGACTGACTCAAGAGTAGGGGTTTTGGAATCCACATCCCTCACCCTAACTAGATGGTAAATGCAACACTTAGAAATCATCTTTCAAGCTTTAAGACAAGAAATAAACTGACCCTTAGGTATAGAATTTCCCCCTTCCCACTCTAAGACAAACTCATTCGAGAACTTAAACTTCACTACACAGTTTCTACAATCAATAAAAGCATAGCAGGAATGCAGCCAATCCATACCAAGGATAACATCAAAATCTAACATATCAAGCTCTACCAAATCAACAAGATTAACTCTATAGGGAAAGGAGACGGGACACTTTCTATAGACCCTCTTAGCAACAATATAATCACCAACAGGGGTAGAGATAGAAAAAGGATCAAACAACACATCCGGAAGAACATCAAGCTCATAGCCACATATGGCGTCACAGAAGACAAGGTAGCACAGGGATCAAGTAAAGCATAAACATCAAGTTGAAAGACTTTCAACACACCGGTAACCACATCGGGAGAACCATCTTGTTCACCACTAGTCTGAAGTTGTCACGACCCAGCGGTACCTCGTAGATGTAACATGGCGTATAAGACCTCGAAGGACCTCATACAAGCCACTTAGCATTAATTCCATAAGAAATAGAATAATAGAAGTAAAACAATAGTCCAAGTCCAATAGTTTTTATAAAAGAAAGTGGAAGTCTAGACACTTTGTCTCATCATAGCCATCATATACAGTAGAATGAAATTGGGTCTAGCCCATACATCATGTACAATAGTGAAATACAAGATAGAAACTAAACAATGGAAATCCGTCCTCGAACCATGAGGACTCACCAAGCTCGGGAATGAATCAAGCCAAGTTCTAGCCACAAAACTGAGAACTTAGTCTGTCGGACACTACATTTGTGGAAATGTAGGCAAGAGTATGCGTTAGTACAAAACAATGTACGAGTATGATAGCTATGCATAAAAAATCTAAATCATGCTAAAATGGGATATTTCATAAACATGCATTTGACCAAACTAACACATGATATAAGAGAGTTAGAAAACTTACTTCATAAAACCATGGTCAATGCAAGCTAACATCTTTCAAGTCTTTGAACACATATGAGATACTCCTTGAGTAACCTTAGTTCACTAATCATATTTTTGTGGGAAGTGAGCTTAACCGACATAGAGACCATGTGACCTATAACATGATTCTTCGGTGTCTCCCACACCGAAAAGGGTTGTCCTACTTGCCAAGGTAAGGACCATGAACTTATAGCTTAAGTGGATCCACTAGATAATCATCGTATGGGGGCACATATATTAAGGGATAAGGAGATTGCTACTAGAAACTCGGCATCTACTAACGGGAGAGATTCCATCTCAAGAGATTGCTTCTAGAAACCTGTCCTCTACTAACGGGAGAGCTTCTATCTCAAGAGATTGCTTCTAGAAACTCGGCCTCTACTAACGGGAGAGCTTCTATCTCAAGAGATTGCTTCTAGAAACTCGGCCTCTACTAACGGGAGAGCTTTCATCTCACATCAATATCCTCTCGGTCCTAAGCATAATTCCCATGAAATAGTCATTTCTTACTTATTCTCATTATCCATAGAAGGGCATGTCATCTTTCCAATCCAAGATAAGCTTCATTAAGATAGCTCCTTATCATTGATTCATTTAGGTGATAAAACATTTCAATCTTAGAATCCTTATTATGTGAGAAAACCTTTCACAATTTTGTTTGTATGTGTTTGTGAGAATATCCTTTCAACAACACAACAACATTATCATAATTGACACTTTACTCTCAAAGAATCCTTAAACATTTCCATAGGTTTCATAAGATTATGCATAAACTCATACTTTTCTGTTTCAAGATTCAAAGCTTACTTTCAATCACCACATCTAGAAATCAAGGATTAAATAGGTATTTAATCACAAATTCATGTGATTCCATCACTTCATGCTTTAGTTCATAAAACTCATCTTTCATAATCAACAATCAACATCACATGATCACAATTTGGAAAACATGGGGGTTACATGGGTTCATAGGGGAAACATTATAAAAGCATTGTAAATCATAAATTCATGCATATTAAAACATAATTCAATCATTCAGATCAATAATCAAGAGAATCCATGGTAATTGAAGAAAACCTTTGCTAATTTGGGGAATTCTACTTTGAAAATAGGAGAATTTGGGAACTCCATGAATGAAAGGAATTCATGGATGAAAACTACCATACCTCAAGTACAAATGCTTATCTTTAATGGAGGAATTGAGACCTTGACTTGAAACCCTAGATGAATCCTTATTCTTCTTTAAGTTCTAGAGAGAGAATTTTTTTGGAGAGTTCTTATTTTTGTTGAGTTTGAAGAGAATGATTTCTATTGTGAAATTTTGGTGTAAAAAGCTTATATATGGGTCCTAGATATAGGCAAAACAACGTAGTATAGGAATAAATTAATTAGGAAAAGACCCAACTACTCCTTAAAATAACTGTCAGCTCTCGACCTACGGCCCCAATCGACGGACCGTCCTGCACAGCCGTCGATGGTGGTCAGGAAGTTGAAACTTGGGGCCTTGGACTACGGACCCCAACCATGGACCGTGGTCTGATCAACGGTCTGTTGGTCAAGTCTTAGTTGTGGGCCCTCAGACCACTTTCAGGAAGGCCATTCACAAACCACACCTACGGTCCGTGGTTCCTTCCATGGGCCATGGGTGGCCGACATGGTTTGGCACCTACAACTTTTAGAAAACTGCTATTTGGCCTTCTTCAGATACGGGGTGTTACAATATCTCCCCCTTGGGATCATTCGTCCTCGAATGAGATTATAGGCATATCTTAAATGAAAAGACTCAAGACTAGCAGCCCATTATGCATGCAACTCATCAAAATGCACATAATCAAGGAGGAAACATCGACTCCAAGATAAACATACTCAATGCATCATAAGGAAGGTAGGAACTACACCTAACAAACCAACATGCATGAAATTTCAGTTTTCTCATATTCAAGGAGGAACTACCTTCTCCAAGATAAAAGCATGCTCAACATCATCTCATGGAGCCTTTATGCAATTCATACTTAATAGCATATTTAATGCATCTTCAACAATCATATCATGAAGTCTATAGGCAACTCATACTCAATGCACAACAACATGAGGAAAATCAAACAAATTGACTCATTTTCTCAAAACTTAACTTTTCATGAACATGCATAACATAAGGAAATAATGGAAACACATAAGACACACATGACTCTAAAACAAGAACAAACCATGAGGAACTCATTGTTGACACCCAATTTTGATCCTCCACATTGTATATTAATCATCAAGCTTCTTCAATTGCAAACGATTTGAAATAATTAATTTTATAAAATTCAAAATATTTTTCAAGTTATTTTTATGTAATTTTTGTCAATTTTATAATTTTTAAAATAATAAATATGTTTTATAGTTATGTATATAATTAGTATATTTTATAAATATTTGAAAATTATCACAAAATGATTTTACGTTTTAGTTAAATATTTTGTTAGTTAGTTTGGTTTAAATTATGGGTATAATTTTAAATTATTAGTTTATAATTAAGTTAATTATTTTTGTTTCGTTAAGATTAAGAAGCTTGTTAATTAATTAATATTAATTTATCTTATTTGAATTATGACCGATTTTCCGATTAAATTCAACTTGGCCAAATTTGCAATCCATTTGGTTATTTTTCAAGTTCAAATACAACCAATATATGACTCCATTTCTTGGACTATCTTTAGACCAATTTTGGCCCATTATTCTTGGCCTATACAATTTCACATTCAGAAGTCCAATTCCAAACATATACTTGCAACAAAGACCCAATTCAATACAATACATGATACAACCGACCTAGCTCATTCCCTTTATACAATTGTTTACATACACCCAAGCCCAATTAGTTCAACTTCAATTCATCCCCAGCACATACTCACAAATACAAATAGGGTAAATTTTAGGAATCAATAGCTTTAATATGAAATTACAATCTATCTCTCTCTAGTTTGTAATTACATTAATTCCTTAAAAAGTAACACAAATCGGATACATAATATGTAGCTCAGATACATTATAACATAAACCGGATACATAATATGTAGCTCGGATACATTATAAATAAATTGGATACATAATATGTAGCTCGGATAGGTTAAATACTGGCTCAGATACATTAATATGTAGCTCGAATACATTAAAAAAATAAGAGATTTTAGAGATTTTTAGAAATAGAAAGGGATATTGAAAAATAAGAGAAACATAAAACCTATATTTCAGTAATTTTTCCATAATACACAGCGTACAACGACAATATACCCTACCTCCGCGTCTTCTTCTTCATTCCAATACACCGACTAAATCGCTGAAATCCAGCAACACCCAGCAGCGCTGCAAATCCAGAAAAATTGACCTGTCAACATCAATAGCAGCTCCAAACGGAGCCAACACTACACTCCTATAGCCAGCAGCCGCGCCCATACTCATCCCCTCCCTTTTCCTCCTTTTTCAGGGATTTCCAAACCCCTTTTACTGTTTCCTTGAAAAGGGCATATGAATTCAAAATCTGCCTGTTTCCCCCCTAATTGAGTCAAATTTGAGGTTATAAATACCCATGTTCTTTCACTGTAAAGGGGAGGAAAAGACAGCTTAGGGAACCACCGAAGCACACAATTATTTTATGAAATAAGATTCTTGAATAGTAAAAAGAGCATTCCAGAGGAAGACGTCCTCTTCTCTTTCTTTTTTTTCGTTGTTTTCGAGTCGTTGGTTCATTGGAGTTCGCCGGAGGCCGTCTCATTAGTGGTCGTAGAAAACTCCTCAAGTTCGTTTGTCTCAGTCACTGCCCTCGTAAAGGTAAAATGCCCTTCTAATCTTAATTTATTACTGAGATAATGTGTTGTTTTGGTCGAATTTAGTCATAGCTTTTCTTTTCTAGTAATGTCTTTTACCTTATTCTTTGCTCTGCTTGTTTACGACTTGGGTCCATTGAAGATTTCATTATATTTTTCAGTTGAGCATCTCTCTTAAAGTGTGTTGATGATGTGAATTTATATTAACATTCATAGGTGTTGTTCTTACTGTGTTGCCAGCCCCTTTCTCATTGATGTCCACCTCGTGTTTAAATCTAAATTCAAAAGTTAGCTTTATTAGCTTAATTGCATAAAAAGAGGGTCTATTTCTTTTAGCGTGTTCACGGATGGTATTTTTTTTAATTAGTTCATAATTGTTACTTCCATTGAAGTCCTAGGTAATCATCTGTAAGATACCATAATTTAGTGGGTATTAAATAGCTCAATTAATTCATATTTTTCCTCATGTATAAGTAATTTGTTCTTCTTTATCTCAATAAATAATATGTGATTTTCTAGTAATGGATTCATGTGACTGATTACTTTTTGCTACATTTTTTTTATTTTAGTTAGCTCCACTGCTAATATATATATTTTTTCCACTCTTTTTGATTTTTTTACAAGTTGTATGTTTTAGTTGAAATCATTTGAGTTGTTTTAGATTTTGTGATATGAGTCTTCATGGATTATTATTATATGATATTTTTAGCAAATCTTGAATAAACTTGCTTAGTTGTAGCACAATTATTAGTGATTCCTTTCTTAACAAAGCATTAAGAATGACCCTAGTCTACTATCTTGGTTTAATTAATTTCTTTGCATCATGACAATTTTCTTTTTCATATACAAATAGTACGATTGTTCGAATATTTTTAAACACTGTCTTATCTTTATTTTTATCATCCAAAGAGTCTCCTATATATACTAATTCTTTTTCTCTTTCTTTGCATGACTTCTATATATGAGTCCATTGGACTCTCTTCCTTGCATTTCTGTTGGGCCGAACCCAATAATTTTCCTTGAGTCAGTCTCGTTGTCGAGCATGAAAGGGAAGCCGAAATACATGTGTTCGTAAGCAAGAAATACATGAAAAGAGCTGATATACATGATGATATACATTGATATATAGTTGATGTATACAAAAATGGGAATTGGGTCAAAGCCCAAATATTACAGTGAATTTGGCCCAAGAAGGCGCCCAATTTCATTATCTCTTTTGCTATTCTAATTGTTTTGATTATGTTTTGACTAATTTTGTTTTTACTCCAACTTGAAATATTGTTAATTAACTTAATTGAATTTCCCAAAAGATGAACAATTTTTTTTATGTTGGTTTACTTTAATAAATTTATTTCATCAACTCTTCCTCTTCACATACTTTAATATTTTTAGTCAAAACTTTCATTTGTCTTTAATTAGTTTTAAATGGTTTCTTTCTTTATTGACTAAATTGGTTTAAATTATATCATCTTTAAAATGATTCAAATAGCTTCTAATTAATCTGGTTTTTGTCAAAATCCTAATCATCATGCATTTTAATTCAAATGTTTTATTTTAGGCCTCTTTTTCTTAAAAAATTTAAATGTTTTCTTTATTTAATTATTTTCTCAAATTTAATCGAATACTGTAAAAAAAAAAAAAAATTTATGTTAAATTATTTTCCTAAAAAAATAGTCAAAAATATTTTAGTCAAGTCGTAGGTCAACCACACGTTAGCGAACATTTCAAGTGTCTAGCACCTTCTTGAAGTGTAAATTGAACCCCGAACCCCCCTTAGGTATTTTCAAATGATTTTGTATGTTTAAGTCTTTATAAAATTATAAGTTTTTTCAATTTCTTTCAAAAATTAAGTGGCAATTATTTTCTAAGTATTTTTCTCAAATTGTTTTATACTTAGAACATTTCCAAAGTGATTTTTCTAAAGATAGTAATATTACGGCATAACACTCATTATCTCAAGTTAGAGTAGGAGTAGAAGAAAAGAGATGAGGATATCGGGACATCATATCGGCCTCGGCCTCCCCTCCCAAGTAGAAGCCTCAACTAAATGACTCCTCTGTAACACTTTCACGGAAGCAACTTCTTTATTTCTCAACTTCTTGACTTGCCGGTCTAAAATCTCATCTGGATCCTCATAAAAAAGATTCTCCTTAACTTCCAAACCCTCTAAAGGAACTATAGATGTCGGATCACCAACACATTTCTTCAACATGGAGACATGGAAAATCGGATGCACCGATGCCAATTTAGTAGGCAAATCAAGTTCATAAGCAACCTTACCAACACGCCTCAAAATCTGATATGGTCCTACATATCGGGGACTAAGCTTCCCTTTCTTACCAAACCTCATTACACCCTTCATGGGTTAGATTTTCAAGTAAACCCAATCATGAACATCAAACTCAAGCTCTCTTCTTCTAACATCGGCATATGACTTTTGTCGACTTTGAGTCGTTTTCAACCTCTCTCTTATAAGTAGAAATTTATCTATGGCCTCATATACCAATTCAGGACCTATTAGGGCAACATCACCCACCTCAAACCATCCTATAAGAGATCTACACCTCCTACCATATAATGCCTCAAATAGGGTCATATCAATACTCGAGTGATAGCTATTATTATAGGCAAACTCAATTAATGGCAAATTGGCATCCCAATTGCCCTTAAAATCAGTCATACAAGCTCTCAATATATCTTCCAAAGTTTGGGTAGTACGCTCCATTTGACCATCGGTTTGGGGATGAAAGGTCATACTAAGCTTAATACGAGCACCAAGGCACTTTTGGAAAGACATCCAAAACTGAGAAGTGAATTGAGTACCACGATCGGAAATAATGGACAAGGGCACTCTATGCAACCTTACCATTTATCTCAAGTACAACTTATCATAATCCTCTGCCGAATAGGAAACCTTGAGGGGAATAAAATGAGAAGATTTCGTCATTTGATCCACTATAACCCAAATTGAGTTATGTTGTCGCCGAGTACGTGGCAACCCTACTATGAAACCCATATTCAAATCCTCCCACTTTCAAGTAGGAATACCAATGTCTTAAGACATACCTCCCGGTTTTTGATGATCAACTTCACATGTGGGCAATTAGGATACTTAGCCACAAATCCCGCAATATCCGTCTTCATCCCATTCCACCAATAGATCTCCCGCAAGTCACGGTACATCTTGGTGGATCCCGAGTGAATGAAATATTGAGAACTATGGGCTTCTGTCAAGATATGTTCCCTTAAGTCATAAACATTCAAAACACATAACCGACCTTGATATCTAAGCACACCATCTCCCCCTTGGGAGAAAGCCTCAACAGACTTCTTAAGTATCGCTTCCTTCAATTCTACCAAAATTGGATCAAGACCTTGCTTGGCTTTCACATCCGCCACAAAAGATGATTTGAAACCATTATGAACCATAACACCACCTTTGGTGGAGTCTACCAACTGAACACCCAATCGGGCCAAACCATGAACATCTCGAACCAACTCTTTCTTTCAGCCTCAATATGAATAACACTATCGATAGATAACCGACTAAGAGCATCCGCCACCACATTTGCTTTACCAGGGTGATAATGAACACTCATGTCATAATACTTTAATAACTCAAGACACCTTCTTTGGCGAAGATTCAAATCCTTCTGACTAAACACATATTGAAAACTCTTATGGTCGGTAAAAACATCCACATGCACACCATACAAATAGTGCCTCCAAATCTCTAAGGCAAACACAACCGCCGCTAATTCAAGGTCATGGGTAGTATAATTCTTCTCATGAATCTTAATTTTCCTTGAAGCATATGCAATTACTTTCCCATTTTACATAAGCACACATCCCAACCCAACTCTAGAGGAATCACAATACATCACAAAACCATTTGTACCTTCCGGTAAAGTTAACACCGGAGCAGAAGTAAGTCTATCTTTCAACTCTTAGAAACTCTTCTCACAAGCTTCATACCATATAAACTTTGCCTTTTTTTGAGTCAAAACCGTCAAAGGAGAGGCAATAGAAGAAAACCCCTCAACAAACCTTCTATAGTACCTGGCCAAACTCAAAAAGTTTCTAATATTCGAAAGAGATAGAGGTCTAGGCCAACTCTTTATCACATCCGTATTAATAGGATCTACCTCAATACCCTTGCTTGAAACAATGTGACCTAAGAAAGCCATTGACCTTAACCAAAATTCACATCTTCTATATTTTGCAAAGAGTTGTTGGTCCTTAAGAATTTGCAACACAGTCCTCACTCCTCAACTGATCAATATGCTCATTCTCACTTCTCGAATAGATCAAAATATCATCAATGAACACAATCACAAACATGTCAAGGTACTGCCTAAACACCCTATTCATCAAATCCATAAATGTCGCCGGAGCATTAGTCAAATCAAACGACATCACCAAAAACTCATAATGGCCATATCGGGTTCTAAAATCCGTCTTTGGAATATCACTTTCCTTCACCCTCCATTGGTGATAACCCGACCGAAGATCACTCTTAGAGAAATAACTTGCTCCTTGAAGTTGGTCAAATAAATCATCTATCCTTGGAAGATGATACTTATTCTTAATAGTCACCTTGTTCAACTGACGATAGTCAATGAACATACAAAGGAAACCATCCTTCTTTCTTACAAACAAAACTAGAGCACCCAATGGGGATTTACTTGGTCGGATGAAACCCTTATCTAACAAATCCTTTAATTGTTCTTTCAACTCCTTTAGTTCTGCCAGAGCCATTCTATAAGGAGGAATAGAAATAGGTTACATATCTGGGAGAAGGTCAATACTGAAGTCTATTTCCCTTTCGGGAGGAATACTGGGTAAGTCATCTGGAAACACTTCCAAAAACTCATTTACAACAGAGACCGTCTCAAGTGTAGGGGTTTCAAAATCTACATCCCTCACCCTAACTAGATGGTGTATGCAACCCTTAGAAATCATCTTTCTAGCTTTAAGACAAGAGACAAACTGACCCTTAGGTATATAATTTCCCCCCTTCCACTCTATGATAGGCTCAATCGAAAACTAAAATTTGACCACACGGGTTCTACAGTCTATAGAAGAATAACATGAATGCAACCAATCCATACCAAGGATAACATCAAAATCTAGCACATCCAGCTCTACCAAGTCAATAAGAATAACTAGATGGGACAAGAAAATGGGACACTTCCTATAGACCCTCTTAGCCACAATAGAATCACCAACAGGAGTAGAGACAGAAAAAGGTTCTAACAACACATCCGAAATAACATCAAACCTCATAGCCACAAATGGCGTCACAAAAGACAAGGTAGCATCGGGGTCAAGTAATGCATAAACATCAATTTGGAAAACTTTCAACATACCGGTAACCACATCGGGAGAACCCTCTTATTCACCACGAGTCTGAAGTGCATAGAATCGGTTTTGCTTGGGGGAATTGGAACCCGACCCACTAGGAGTAGCTTGTTTGCCCTCTCTTCCCTTAGTCGTAAGCATTGGGCAATCCCTCATTTTGTTACCACTTTTACCACAATTGAAGTAACCATCTGTGCCAGCTAGGCACTTACCCTCATGCTTCTTTCCACACTTAGCACAAGCCAACATGGGCAATGAAACTACCATTACCTCTTTGAGGCTTCTGGTTAGACACCCTATCTTTGTTGAACTTAGGAGGAGCATTAGAGGAATCTTGACCAGAAAACCTTTGTCGAAACCTAGGACGACCATGTCCATCAGACCTTCCATGAGAAAAAAATTCATCACTCATTTTAGCCCTCTTCACCTCTCTAGACTTTTCCTTAAGTTTCTCTCCTTCGATTTATTTTGCATGCACCATGAGACAAGAGATGTCCATGTCACCAATGAGCATGGCGGTACGACATTCTTTAATCACCATTCCGGACACACCCAAAACGAACTTACTCATCCTTGCCTTAGAATCAACAACCATTGTTGGAGCATACATAGACAATTGTGTGAACTTTAGAGCATATTCACTCACACTCATACTTCCTTGATGAAGGTTAATGAACTCAAGCACCTTTGCTTCCATCATCTCAAGGGGAAAGAACCTATCAAGAAAAGCAACCTTAAGCTTCTCCCAATCAAGAGGACCCTCATCTTCTGGTCTCCCTTCTTTCCATTGGTTATACCATACTTGAGTAACACCTTTCAATTGGTAAGCGGACAACTCCGCCTTTTCCACCGGCGTCGCTCCCATGATCATCAATACCTTGTAGACCTCATCAATAAACTCTTGAGGATCCTTCTCAAATTTGGAACCATGAAACTCCAGAGGATTCATCCTTGTGAAGTCCCTCACTCTAGAAGCCGTCATACCCAAATTTGGGTTCATGGGGACCGCAACATCTCTATTGGCTTGGACCATCATGTCTTGAGCCAACACTATAAAAACAGCCCTAAACTCCACATTTGTAACTTGCTCGGCCAAAGGATCGATCGGAGATTGAGGAGGAGCTTCTTGTTCCGCATTCTCCCTCACATTCCTTCGTAAGACCTTTGAGTAGACATATCATGTAGAGCATCAGATAAGGATTAGGAGAGAGACCTTATAGAGTTAAACTTTATTTCATGACTTTAGAGTAATGAAAGAAGTGGAGTTTCCTAATCATCTTGTAGCCTCTTATTTATAAATGTGGCATGCTTCACAATCATGAAAAAAAACTCTACTAGACGTGGCTTATGAGACATCTTAGGTACATTCTAAACTATGTTCTCTGATTACCAAGTTTGTCACGACCCAGGGGTACCCCTAGATGTAACATAGCGTATAAGACCCCGAAGGACCTCATACAAGCCACTTAGCATTCATAACATAAGAAATAGAACAATAGAACTAAAACAATAGTCCAAGTCCAATATTTTTTATAAAAGAAAGTGGAAGTCTAGACACTTTGTCTCTTCATAACCATCTAATAGAATAAAATGAAATTGGGCCTAGCCCATACATCATGTCCGAAAGTGAAATACAAGATAGAAACTAAACAATGAAAATCCATCCTCAAACCATGAGCACTCACCAAGCTCGGGAATTAATCAAGCCAAGCTCTAGCCACGAAATTGAGAACCCTGTCTGTCGGACCCTACATTTGGTGAAATGTAGGAAAGAGCTAGTATGTGTTAGTATACAAAACAATGTACGAGTATGATACCTATGCATAAAAAATCTAAATCATGCTAAAATGGGACATTTCATAAACATGCATTTGACCAAGCTAAAACATGATATAAAAGAGTTAGAAAACATACTTCATAAAACCATGGTCAATGCAAGCTAACATCTTTAAAGTCTTTGAACACATATGGCATACTCCTTGAATAACCTTAGTTCATTAATCATATTGTTGTGGGAAGTGATCCTTAACCGACATAGAGACCATGTGAGTTATCACATGATCCTCCGGTGTCTCCAGGTCGGGTCAGGTAGAAACCCTAACTTGGACCCATGAGACCCCGTCGACGGTCCGTGGGTCGACCTACGGTCCATCGATGGGTTCCGTAGATCACTCTGAACCTTAGAAAAATATAGAAAACTTACATGGGATGTACGGACGCCATCCACGGTCCATGGATTGACCAACGGACCGTTGATGGGACCCGTAGACCACTGCACAACTTTTTTTTTATATAGACTTTTCGTCCCTGCACACGTAGCAGCCATTAGGACTTTCTTTTTGCATTTTCTGGACACTTTTTAGACACGAACCCTATTCTATATCTAGCCAACCCTAAATAGAAAAAATAAACACCTATCTAAAGAGCTACAAAATCAAAAAGAAAGAAGGAAACTCCTATATAGAAAATAAACTCCTATAATTGGCTAGATTGTACATCTTAGGTTGCCTCCCAAGCAGTGCTTGATTTAACATCGCGGCACGACGCAAACACCTTAATTACTTAGACTTCATCAAGGTGCCAAGCCTCTATCACTGCATTGATACTCTCAAAATTTCTCATGTAGATTTTTATCCTCTGTCGGTCGACCTTGAACCTTGTCCCTTTCCTTTTCTCGAGCTCAACCACTCTACGTGGGAACACTTGGGTTACTTTGAATGGTCATGTCCACTTGGACTTGAATTTGCCGGGAAACCAACACAACCTTGAGTTAAATAACAATACCAGATCACCGGGAGCAAATTCGCGCTTTTCAGTCTTTAGATCATGTTGCTTCTTCTTTTTCTCCTTGCACAAGGCAGAACTTCCATATTCTTTTAGGCGAAACTCATCAAGCTTGTCCATGTCATCGACACTTAACTTCTCCTTAATAGACACTCCAGAATCTTTCTCCACACTATGATTTGCCACTGATACCGACTTAAGATCACTTTCATGCTTCATAGACCTACAGATGTTAAAAGTCACCTCCTCCTTGTTTAATCAGAACTTCATCTGCCCTCTCTCCATATCGACCAAGGCACCCCCAGTAGCAAGAAATGGTCTCCCTAAGATGATGGGAACCTCAAACTCAACCTCACAATCAAGTATCACAAAGTCCGCCGGAAAAATGAACGACCTCACTTTCACAAGGACATCTTGGAGCACTCCAACGGGCCTTTTCACAGTTCTATCAACCATAACTAAGCGCATCGTAGTAGGTTTTGGAACTCCTAAACCCAACTTCTTATAAATCGACAATGGCATCAAATTAATGTTGGCACCAAAATCACACAAAGCCTTCGCAAAGTGCAACTTACCGATGGTACAAAGAATAGTGAAATATCCAGGATCCTCTTTCTTTTACACCATTGACCTCGTAGAAATGGCACTACAATGTTGCAACCTCTCATCATTCTCAAAACTGACAGCCCTATTTTTGGTCACTAAGTCCTTCATGAATTTTGCATACCCAGGCATTTGCTCCAAATCTTCTATCAACAGAACATTGATGGAAACCTGTTTCAACATAGTTATGAACCTATGGTATTTTCCTTCTTCGGTCTTTTGCACTAACCTTTGTGGAAAGGGAGGTGGAGGTCTAGGCATGGGAACAACTTTCTAAGTCAACTCAGCCTCCTTTTCTGCATCATCTTTCGACTCTCCAGTAACCTCAATCTCATCCGCATCTTTTTATACCACTCTTTCAACCTCAGATGGCATAGGGGGATCAATAGTCTGTTTTCCTCCGCAAGTCATGATTGTTATACAATGCCCATCATTTTTTGGATTCTGGATGGTTGATATACCGTGAGTTTACGGTATTTCTAATACATTTCACTAACAAGTTGTGTGTGTCTAGGGCCTTTTTGTATTGGTTTTTATATGTTTTTATTGTATTTTGCAGGAAAGATGTTCAGGGGCGATAATAAAGAGACAGCTGGAA